>JAJIBD010011714.1:0-25324 GCA_021461705.1 Cryptotis parvus | reverse complement strand
GTGGAAAGATAACACATTTACTGTGGGCATGGAATAGGCGTAAAAACGCCAGTAGTCACAATTACAAGGAATCAGAATGAGAATAGAATATTAGTTCATTGTTTACCCTCAAATTGATTAGAAGTAATATTTATAAATTTAGATTCCTTGGTATGGAAAATAGTAGTGCTGGGTCATTCTCATTTTTTTACATTTCTAAAAGTCATTAAAACATCATTTCTTTACACCATAAATCCATGGTAGTTGAAAGCTGAAATAATTTTTTAAAAAGGTGAAAACATTGTGGAAGTCAGCTTGCAACCCATCAGGCCAAGCTTGGGGAAAAGAAAGTGTTGCTATTGCAGAGATCCAAAAGGATTCTTACAATTTCTATCCAATGCTGTTTTTTCAAAAAACACTGGTAGCTACAGTACTTGAGAAAGAACAAGAGAAAGGAGGCAATTCTCTCGAGATTAAAATATTCTTCAGGAACTACATTTGGCAGGTTTTCGTTCTTGGCTTTAATATTGTGTCCAAGAAAGTCCTATTCTGAGAATAAATGATGCTGGGTTGTCCCAATAAGGGAAGATACAACCAGGAAATAAAAAAAAAATAAACATTGCATCTTTTTAAGGATACAAAATTGTCCACTAACATTCTCTTAGATGAGGAACTACTCCCCTGGTTCTTTTTGTCCATTAAAGTCTAGTTAGCAAGGAGAGAATAGGAAAATGGTGTTTGTTTCTAGGACTTGAAAAACAGACTACTGGTTTTTATTTTTTAATTTTATATTTTAATATTTAAATAGGCAGCCAAAAGGTATCAGTTATAGCAGTTAGTGTACCCAGAATTATAAACCAATGCAATCTTTCTTTATTTCTTTTGCTGTTTTCAAATGTCAGATACATTTCTAGGTTTTCTCACTTCCAGTTCTAAATGGAGAAATAGGAACTACAAAACGAAAAGATTTAGTTGCTGTTTTTATTGCTGTCAGAATTTTTTTCTTCACATAATACCTAGCTATGATATCCCTACCAACATTCCATTTCACATGCTCTGTGGCTTGCACTTATTTCAAAAGCAATTGATCAGTAATTCTGTGGAGTGATATAAGAATATGACATATAGATCAATTTTAAATATCAACATGATATAGATAGTATTCTGTTTTAGGGTATTAAAATGGATTCTTGTTGGTTAATTTAGGTAAAAAGTAAACTAAGATTCCATGAGTTGAAGAATGTAAATTCAAATGACATGCTTTTTAACTCTTCATTTACAAATATTTGTTAAACCCTGGATTACATGTGCATTAAATTCTTAAAAATTTGTCTTGCCAAATTAGAGTGATTAGGAGTAATGTGCAAGACATAATCTCCTGAGAGCTCAGTGTTTTGTGTGGATCAGGCAAGTTGGTTTTGGGTGGTCCCTAGATATACCAGACTGCTGCCTCCCTGTTCTTTTGCTTTTGGCAGCACAGAGATATCTGTGAAATGATCACTTTAGAAAAACAGAACTTATTTGAATGTGATAGAAATATTTAAGATGAATTCATCAATCAATGTACTAATCATGAGACATTAAAATTTCACATATTTCATGGAATTGGAATTCTAATTTTGATACTTAGCTACTTCCCTAAAAAGATTTGTATATGTTTATGCTTGGTCAGTGTTTGTAGTCTGGCTCTTGTCTCTATGTCTTCTTTTTACCTCCCCTGTTATCTTTGACATACCTTTGTAGAAAGTAAAATTCTCAAATGGAAGGATACTTTTGTGGGGACTACCACAGATGGTAGACTAACGGTGTATATAGAAATAGAATGTTAGCTTTCACTAAATTTTATTTCACTTTTCCATTCTGGTAAAAATTTGGGTTGCCTGCAATGATTCTGGTCTAAAAAATGCTAATAAAAACTACTAGGGTCACTTTAAGTCATTAAGTCATGTGTGAAGTCACAAATTCATTAAATTTCTATCCTGATCCAAACACCAGGATTTGGCTTCACTTTAAATTGCTTCTTAATTGTAGCTGTTTAAGGCTGAAAAGCTGTAGTGAGAAAGGGGAACTGGGAAGACATTTGATCTTTCTGCTCTCTGCTCTATCCCAGCTTACCTCTTCCTTCTATCTTCCCTATGCTTCTTCATTTAAACTTTTCTTTCCTCAGAGGTGGAGGAGGGGAGTGATGTAAAATGATGAGCAGTGAATTTAATAAGACAAGATGTGCTATAATGGAAAAATATCATGCCTTGGGACCTGGAATGTATTAAAACCTCATCTTTCCTTTGTAAACAATTTCATACAATAATGCTGGTCCATTTGCCGTATTCTCACAGCTTTTGTCCAAGCTAATTCAGGCATTAAGTGTTGCTTCTTTTTCTATCATCAAAGTTGCCAGCAAGACTCCTGTAGCTGGAATCACAAACGAGTTCACTGTCCCAAAATATAAGGCCATAGTGATGAACAAAGGCCAGGGTCTAAATAATTTCCTCCCTGCTCAGTTTTGTTTATGTGAGGAAGACCATTCCCGTCCCTTACCCATGGAAAGGGAAGAAGAAATGAACAAAAAATTTTTGCCTCCAAAACATATATTTACATCATATATATAAATATATTATATATGATATAGATATAATATAATATATAAGTGTATATATTTATATATAAATATAAATAAATATATGTGTGTGTGTGTGTGTGTGTGTGTCTAGAACTTCTCAAAAATTCCCTCCCTACTGTTTAATTTCTTTTTACCTCCTGGATTTGACAAGAGGTCAAAATACAAGGACAGATTTTGAGGTGATTATTATTATGAGTCTGTATTGACTGGAGGAGTCTCATCTCATCCTTTTGTACAATTTATTTGTCATAATAGTGTCAAAACTGAAAGCGGGGTGAGGCCCTTTCTAGATTCCTTTTCAGCAGATCTGTGTTATGGAAAATGTGGAATATCATTGTGCTGATATACAGGAGACATTGTTCTTCTTACTCAAAAATATATGTCTGTAGGGCTGGAATGATAGTACAGTGGGTAGGGTGCTTGCCTTGCACACGGCCAAACTGGGTTTGATTGCAGACATCCCATATGGTACCCCGAGCTGTGCCATGGATAATTCCTGAGTGCAGAGCCAGGTTGTGACCCAAAAGAAAAAAGAAGGAAAATGAATGTGCTCTTTAGATATGATCCTTTATTTAGCAGTCCTGTATGTCATATTCCATAATGCATTGACTTGATTCATCTACCTTAGGCAAAGAGAGGCAATAGACTAATTTCTCTTAGAATAGTTACTAATAAGATGTGTGCTAAGCATAGTTCTTAAGCTCACTGCTACCTTAGAGAACCCAGTTTGTTTCAAAGTGTTTCATGCTCTGCTCACAATGTTCAATGGCGTAAGCAAATTGTCAATGAAGGGCTAAATCTATTCAACCATTGGAAGACAGGAAAAAGAATGAAGTGTAGAAAAAGTTCATCTGGAAGACTTACAAAAGATAGTTTACTTAGTTTATTTATTTTGAATTTTTCTTTGAAAATATTTTTATCTAAGAATATTGGTTTTATTACTGCTAGTGATGATTTCTATGTATACAACATTACAATATTGCACCCTCTACCAGAGTGTTTGATTCCCTCAATAACTGTCTCAGGCTTTCCTCCCTAGACACCTACTATTCCCTACCTTGGTAAGCTCAGTTCTATAGACTAGTTCTCAGTTCAGTTTTCTTTGGTTATTCCTGTATGATGTTTACATGCCAACTATGAGGGAGATCATTTGTATCTGCCCCTCTTTTTCACTAACTTGACTCAGCATTATACCCTCCAGTTCCATCTATATGTGGCAAATTGCATAGTTTATTTTTTTTCTTACAGCTGAGTAGTATTCCATTATATATTTATCCCATGGCTCATCACGTAAATAGTGCTATAATAGGACAGCAAACATCATTTTGAGATCGTGTTTTGGTCTTCGGGGTAGTCACCAAGAAGTGAAATTGATAGGTCATATGGAAATTCTAATTCTCATGCTTTTAGCTTAAGTCAGTCAGTTTTAACCAATGAACAAGTCTTTAAGAAAGTCTAACTTTGTGCTCAAACCAACCGTGCTATGAATATATTAGTGTTTAATGTTTGAATCAATGAAAGTTTACGTTCTAAAATCAGCCCAATACTTGTATTGCTAGATTACAAAAATACAGTCTGAATATTGTATTACTAGAGGGCATAAATGGTGCCCTCTGTTTCACATTTTGTACTCTTGTTGTTGCCTAGACTACACAGTCACAAAGTTTGACCAGGGTAAATCACAAATGCCTGTTTTCTAGGGTCTTGTTGTTACAAAGAAAAATCACTCATTTATTTAATATATCTATAATATTTAAAATTTTCACAATTACCCTTGCTAAGATTAAATATGGACACACTATCTATTGCTGCCTATCCCACATGGAAATAGTGTAAATTAATTTGTCCCAGATTGCACTGCTGTTATAAATCAACACACTCTGGCCACTTTCTGTGAAATGCCAACTAACAAATCAAAGTCTCTGGAGAATGACCCTACATAGTCCCCTCCCAATATGAATAGTTTTCTAAAAATTTGTCTCTCCCACTTCTTTAAATATCTCTGATTATTGTGAGAAGACAGGTACTATTATTGTTACTTAACTTCATTTTGTTCCAAATCTGTACCCTTATAAGCCATCCGAGTCTTCGACACCTACAAAGTGATATTTCTGTAGGTCATCCAAGTTCTTATGTGTGCATTAACTATAGTTATTCCATCTTTACTTTCAGATATATCTGTATTAGGTGTGATTTGTGTTTTATGTTGTACTTCATATACCTGGCTTGAGTTGATCCACTGGCAGACAGTGCATCTTAAGGAAAAATTGTGAAGATAGAAAGCACACATCAGCCTTATGTGCTGAAGATTAAAATAATATTAGAGAAGCATTTTTACCAAGGGGTGAATATGTAGGGCATAATAGTCATTGTAGAATATAGGAACATTAAATATATTCACAATTTGCAGAATCATCATCACTGTCAATACCCCAATGTTTTTTATCATCCCCAACAAAATAATATACCACTAAGTAATAACTCTCCTTCCCCTCAAATAGAATTGATAAAGCAGTGAAAGATATTCAGACTATGTAGATGATTGAGTGACATTCTTCATACCATTTTTTTTAAGAATTCCGTAATAGACCACTGGGTGTAAAGGAAACAGAAGATTAAAAAAAAATCCTAAATTCAGGCTAGAAGAGATGGCCGTGCCTTGAGTGAATACTTTGCATGCTGGATGGGTATGATTCTTTTAGTAGCAGCACATGATCCCATGAGCACCGCCAAAGAGTGATCCAGAGCAGAGGATCAGGAGTAGCCCTGAGTACAGCCAACTGTCACCTCTAAACTAAATAAATTAAAAACCAGAATTCTTCTGCAATAAAGACATAAAAAGAGTAGTTCAGAACATATGCCTTCACCTCATGTGAGATATCCTCAATTTCCTAGGGTTTGGATTGATTACTTTTGAATATTTTTCCTTTTTTCCCAGTTGAAGTCTGAGCAAAGACTAAAGGCATTGACGTGGGAGAGGAAACAGTTGCTCTTTACTACATCATCTATGACTTGCTTTCCAGAATAACTGTAAAAAGTATTACTTGGATAGATAGGACACACCAACCATCCCAGCTCAGAGCAAGAAGGCAGAATGAAGAGCTGGGAGCTGTCCTGAGCTGGCCTCCACCCCTAGCTCCTCTCTTAGCAAAGGCCCTCCCACCAGCACTGCTGTGCAAAAAAGGACAATTCATTTTAATGGGCTGAGTAGCTCCAGGGGGACAACAAAGCAAATCAGCTTCGTGTCTCACAGTAAATCGTCACTGGCTAAATGATGTCTGGGTCCTTTCTGGAAAAGAATGTTCTTTGCTGAGTTGCAGTTTGCCAAGGGTCAAATATGACAGAAATGAAGTGTTGCTAATAGTGATTGAAAAGGATTCCTACTGTTTGTGGCCAGTGCTGGGCAGCTGAAAGGCCAAATTTGTGAGCCAGAGAACAGCAGGAGCCAGTAAACTTTCCCTAAGACTTACTAAACTTTGAGTCACCTCTGCTCCCCCAGCCGTTCTGTCAGCCCAGTTTGGGAGAAACTGATATTATAATTACTAATCTCAGCGAGGGCCTAATGTGCAACCCGAAGCTTTTTCGGCCTTTGGTGCAATTTGGGCGGGAGAGCAGGGCTGGCAGACACTGGCGGGCTCCGCCCCAGCTCCCAAATCACCCTGCTTGAGTTTCATCCACACCCCAGCATCCCCTGCAGACAGGTAACTGAGCAGTGCGGGGCTCCAGGCCGCCAATGAGGGGAAATTATTCCTGCCCAAACTGGCTGGGAGCTATTAAAGGTTTAAATGTCACCTCAGAAGAGCTCTTTGCTAACCCTTAAACGGTGGCGTCTAGCGGGCTGTTTCAGGCAGGATTTACCCCTCCCAGAGGGGTCCAAAGAGCTGAGAACATTTCTATGTGCTGTTTCTCCACCCTCCTCTCTTTCTTTCACTCCTTTCAGGGAATTATCACTGTATTTTCAAAGGGAATTTGTGGGACAACCGGCACCTGCCGGACTGAGCTCCCCAATGAAGGCTTTCTTGGCTGAGTGTATAATTTCATTTAATCCTAAATAGCCCCCTTTACCTATTGTCGACAAATTCCCTTTAATCCTAACCACCACTTAGGAGAATATTTACTATCAAAAGGAGACAAATCGCTATTTAAATGTGGATTTACTCCAGTCTGAAACTATGACAGTGACATACGGTAAAATGATAATATGTAAATAAAAACTGGAGACAGATTTATCCCGAGAAAGCTGGGCAGAGCAGTGGATTAAAGGCATATGCGATCTACTTTGAGTGGCCTCAATTCAGACCCAGCATTCAGATATGACCAGCAACACCATTCATTCTGTTTACTTCAATTCATTTGGCCCTGGTGCTCAATGACCCTCTGTTACCAGCCGTACACCTCTGATAAGTAGGCCTTGATGTTTACAGCACTTTGGAGCAGAATAAATGCAAACCGCACATTATTTATGGGTGTGCACTTTTCACTTAAGGGGCATTTGTCAGGAGGGTGAATACAGGTAGAATAAGTAGGTATTAGTTCAGACAGCCTGGTTTCTAGAATCTAACTAGAAAAAATAGAGTTAAATAAAATACCACCCTAAAGACAACGGCTTTCAGTTATTGCCCATAATCCTGAATTCCTCCCAACGAGTTGAAAGGAAATCTATACCAGATGGCATTTTCTGAATCAGCCAAGTGCACCAGTCATTCCTGACTCCTAGATATGGGCAGTGGTGCCAAAACAGAGCTGGCCCTCTGTGGTCTCCCTCAGCTCACTGGTCACTGAAAACAACTTGCTTTCTAGGGATAGGTTTCTTAATTGGGCTGAAATGTAATTACAGTAATTAGGAAAAAAAGAGTTTTCTCCTAAAATGTATAGAAATCAAGAAAATGATGTTCTGTGTTTTTTGGCACTGCTGGTCTGATGAACTTAAGCCAGAACCGGCGTAACAATGAATGCACATCATCGCATCACTGATATGCATGGTGATAATAGTTTCAATTTGGACTATCTCAAGACATGTACATCACTAACAACTCCTAAGTGGTTGGGATGCAAGGCATAACATCATTGTATTATAATGCAACATTCAAATAAATTGTTTTAAGCTCACTAATATATTGCAGTGAAGAGATGGCCCATGTTAATCATATTCTTCCCTAAATTATTTTAACCCAAGACACCAAGTCACAGAATGAAGACAAATACATTCTTTTTGAAATGCCAGGAATAGATCTGAAATGTCTAACTTGAAAAGTTATAATACCTGATAATTTTGATTTTTTGGAGAAAATCATTGCTTATTCCATACTCATATGTTGGAACTTTTAAACACTTCATTCATAATTGTTCATGGGCGTGTTCAGAGATGGGCATAGGTTGAGTCGACACTCCCTTCCGATCAGCAAAATATATTCATGATGAACCGTGTGTACAAAAAAACTTGCTCTTCATTTGTCTTTGAACTCACCACCATCTAGATTAATTTTATACATGGATTAGGTAATTTTTTAATGTTGATAACTCTTATTTTTTGTTTTGTTTTTTGGTCACACCCGGCAATGCTCAGGGGTTTCTCCTGGCTCTGCACTCAGGAATTACTCCTGGTGGTGCTTGGGGGACCATATGGGATGTCGGGGATTGAACCAGGGCCAGCACAGGACGGCTGCGTACAAGGCAAATGCTCTACCCGCTGGATTATCACTCTGTCCCCTGTGTTGATAACTCTTGGTAGCTAAATTGAATCTACTTTTATTGGTGACTATTTAGTTATTTTTGGTGAAAAACAGCATAAATTTGTTTCCAAATATCAATTGTGTATTTGAGGAAAGGTGAAGACAAGCTGAGGGAGGGCAATAGTTAATGTAAGTACGAGTGAAAGCAACATGTTCCTCTTTAACATGTTAAAGACAGGTATGTCAAAAATCACTTTGATTAGTCCAAATTCTTATGAGTCATAGGCACAGATATTTGTTTTACACAAAAGTAGAACAAAAATCCAATTCAATTCAAGAAAAATCTTTGACTGACACATGAGACCCAGTATCCATGGTTCATTAAAGATACTTGGGTTTAACCAAATATAGGTATCAGAGGTTGATGGTTGAGGTAAGCAGAAGCCTCCAGATGGTTACAATAAGATGATTTATCAACTGCAACTGAGGGTGTAAATGTCTTAAAATAACGGATTTGGGGATCCTGTTCTTGTATGTTTGCTTCTAGAAGACATAAACATCTCACTTTATTACTTGATGGTCTTTTTTCATGGATCAATTGTGGTTCAGTTACTTTGCGATAATTTAATTCCCTTCTGAGCTTGACAGTGTATTCATCAGATAACCAAGGAGACTCTTAGAAGAGTTCATATATGCTGCTAATGTCTGCTTAACCAACCATGCATGCCACAACAACCTTCAAACTGGTTGCCACTTGACAAAAATGAATCTTGCTTTGGAACATATTAAGAACAAGGTTAAAACCCTACACAATCTATGATAGTGACCAAATAAGAATCACACAAGTCCAACTTGGATTGGCGTCACGGAAATGTAAAGTTTAGTTAACATTTTGCATTCTTTTTTTCTGGACTGTAAGTACAGGGAGTAGAGTGGTATTAATGGCCCACTTAGATAAAATGAACAAATTGAAGTTTAAGCTTCATTCCTAATAAAGTAACTGAGAGGATCTCTTCCCTCGATTGCCACTGAGAGTCAACAACAACTGACTGTCTTAAGTTAACAAGCTAATATTTCATCCATGGATACCGGAGAGTTAATGGCTAAATATGCCAGTTGAGGGAAAGAGCACATGTGCAGCTATTTGCCTGACACAACTTCTGCTGTCATGGCCTATTAAAACCAGTTTACATGTGCATGTCGAATTTGATGAATATGTATGTGACCCTTTTCAGAGCCATCACTCACTGGGCTATGGCCCCCATGGCAGAAAAAACAGCACCTCTCATTAAACACAGCATGAGTTACAGGCATGTTATGTTAATATTTCTTCAGAACTTTAGGGGGTTTTCTTCTTGTTCTAATAAATCCCTGCGAAGAAAATAATTTAAAAGTATAATTGATTTAAAAAAAATCTTTTTTTTTAAAATTTCCCCCTTAACTACTCTATTTAGTGTGCTAATTCTGGGAGGTTCTTACCTCAGGAAGTTGTAGGACATGCTTATGAATTGTACTTTGTATCACTCATTTGGGACTCCCAAGTAGACCAACTCTTCATATTGAAGCTCAGCATGACTAAATGGGAGACTATGCTAAAATTCTGAACAGAACACTGCTAAAAACTCATGAAAGACAGGAGTCTCTGAACTTTGATAAAGAATGACTGATATGTTAACACATAGTTCTTATCAATGAGTCTGGCACAAAATCAGTGTTCCATAAATTGTAATTATAATTATTTTTATCATTACAGTGCTATAGTTTCTGCTACAGCCTAGGTCACTGAGTTAAAACAATGTTTATAATAGAAAAGGTAAGACTCTTCCTTAAGATTTCTTTCAAAAGATCTAGGTGAAATATCATACTTGAGTTCACCTTAAGTAAATTCCTGTAATTCCATAAATTATGTTGAAGTGCCTGAAGGGTGCAGAATAAGTCCAGTTGGCTCACACAGTCTTCACTTGTGTCAAGACCTCACATATTACCACCCCACTCTCCTCCATTCATCCTTCTGTGATTCTACCCAGCTAGGTAATAAGCTATATTAGAACAATAAAGATGGTCAGAACTGTTTGGTAAAATCTCAAAATGTCTAGTTCAGTGTTCTATAAGCATTGAAAGAAAAAAAAAAGATTTACAAATAGATTTTTAAAGCAGCTTATCACATCCCCAGTTTATGAACTAGTTTACATCCCATTCTATTCAAAGATAGTGCCTACAGAAAAGTGCCCTGAAGGCATATGCAAATGTTTCAATTGTTTTCCAAGACAGAGGTCATCAATTCACAGGGAAGCCAGTCAAGGATAAGGTGACACAAAGTCCTACAGGAACATGGAATAAAGAACCAGAAGTAGCTGGAACCTTGAAACTTTCTCATTTGCAAATACTTGCCAAGGTCCTTAAGATATATATTTGCCTCCATGAAAAATTCTACCTTATTTTCAATAAAATTGTAGTCTAGGTCACAGCTACTACTGTATATTTGATGATCAGAAAATATTATTAGTTTTTTAACCTTTAACTGGAAGTGTATTTACTATGAGAGAAGGAAGGTTTATGCAATTCCTTTAAAATATTATAGAGTTACTTACATTTCAGTGCCTTCACTTGTCCTGCCATCTGAAAGCTTACTATCTGGAGCTTAGTTGCTTGGTATGCTAGCTAGCAGTCAAACTCAACCTCCAGATAGTACTAAGGGTCTGTTTTGAAATACCTGATTATGATCAGGATCTTCAGATTGACTTCCAGAGAGTGGAAAACCAAACTGTGTAAGTAGTGGGAAAGGGCATTTGCCAAAGGAAGAATAACTTCAATGAAATGTTAGGTTCTGCTCTAAGTGCTGCATATTTTGACATTTTATTAACTTTCCCAATCTGTGCAACCATACGTGATGTAAGTGTTGTTATTATTATGCCTTTTTTACAAAGAGAAAGAACCGTGATAAAAAAGAGGGATAACATTTGCTTCTCTGGGACATGCGAAACTGGTAAAGATAAAAAATTGAAGTCAAACTCAGGCATTCTGGCTCCTGAACTCAGGTTTTTCAACTTTATGTCACCGCATTCAGTGCCAAACTTCTCTTTCCAGGTGGACGCCCCCTTAGGATAATAGATTTGGAGGCAGATGGAACAATGTCCTCTATAATTGAAAACCATAAACTCAAACAAAAACAATAACAAAACAGACAGCTTCAAACCAGAGAAATCTATTTCAACCCTGACTTCTCTGTGGATGCCAGTTTTTTTAGGATTGTTGGGCATTGGAGAAGAGTGTCTAGAAATTTCAGAAATGCTATGATTCTAAGCGTGAGGTCAGTATCACCAAGATCTACCTTCGTAGTCCTATAGGATTCTGAAGATGCCACTGGGAGAACTAAGGTAGAATTCTGTCTCCCAGGATTCATTCCTTTACTCGCCTTTCACTTGAGAGGCTCCCAGCTGGCTAAACAGCAGGCGCCATGGTTGGGTTGGAGTGATCTCCGCTTCTCTGTATAAATCTAGCACCAGACCTGCCAGCAAACAGGGTTGGACCAAGTCTGCTCTGCTCCCTGCCAACCAAACGGCCCCACGGCATAAGGTTCCAAGTTTTCTCAGTCTCATAAAACTTGACTGAATTGAGGCAGTTGTGCCATGAAATTTGCATTCATCTTGTGCACCTGACATTTGCCATCATGATGATGGAGTACTTCCCTCATGTCAAAGCACTCTTGGCTCTTAGGGAGGACAGGAAGGCAGGATGGAGGTTGGTTATGGGGCAAGCTAATCAAAGCCAGGAAGAAGAATAAATCCATAGCCATGAGGGATGGGAAACAAGGTATGGGAAGAATGGAGTAGAGTCTGGGGGAGCACTAAGACTAAGATAAAAGAGCATTCCAGAGCCCCTGTGCATTCAGGCCATCAGTCATCTCTGCTTTTCAGGGATGGCCTTTCTGTTGACCTCCAGGCCCTGGCATGCAAGGTCTTTAGAGCTGCCCCAGGGAAGCTGATCCCTTCTTTCATAGCCCACTATTGTGTGCAAGCTTGGAGCAAGTCTTAAAAAAATGAACCTACTGAGTTTACAGGTTGTGGTAGTGAAATAGTTTTGTCAAATTTGGTGTGTGTGTGTGTGTGTGTGTGTGTGTTTTTTAATAGAGGAGAATGTTGGGGAAGATGTGAGCATTTCAATGGAGTTCTAGAGAAAGGAAAAATCAGACTCAAGTCAAAGTTTCTTTTCACCTTGCTTAAAACTCCTCAATTTCTTCCAAAAAAAAAAGAGAAGAAAATTTTGAGGAAAGACCTTAAATTTTTAAGCAAAAGGGTCAGCCTCAAGTCGCAGATCTTGATCTACCAGTGGACAATGTTATAATCTTGCTTTAATCTTTATTTCCTTATCTGAAAAAAAGTTGTACTAAATAGGAGAAATATTTCACATAGTGTTTCTAAGATAAGTGGAGTGATGTATTTCACATGATTGGTGTAAGTGCTACATTAATTTTGGTTATACTCAAGTCTAAAGACAGAGAAGGGTACTGGAAGTGTCAGAGAACATACAGATTTCATGAATCTCAAGACTCTTGACCTCTCATTCAGAAATGTACTATGATGATAAGCATTTGATATGTGCCTATATTTCAATGCCTTAATATCTCTCTTTCTCTTGCTGAATACTGATAGGTATTACTGATATACCTTGTGAAGAAATAAAACAACAACATCTTTCTTTTGTCACTCCTATTGCTTCTTGACTATTAGTTTCAGTTTTTACACTAGATTTTATGTATTGATTTGCTTGTGTTTTATGTCTCAGGGCCTCACCCAGCAGCGTTCAAGGGCTTTATTTCTGGGTTTGTGCACTGGGGTAATTCCTGTCTGTATTTGGGGTATCATGTAATGCAGGGGACGGGTGTCTACATTCAAATCATGCATTCTAGCCCTCTCTGCTCTTAAGATCTGAATTTTTGAGGATAAAATTTCATAACTGTTCTGAATCCTTGACTCCCACTCAGAAGAAAGATGCAATGAAGGCATTTATATTAGTCCTCCTCACTTGAAGTCTAGGTTTGTATTCTATGATCTGGCTTTGTGAAGACTAGGCTTCAAGTTTATTCTGTATTTAGCAATCTAGGGTGCAGCTACATTTATACAGTCAGAGCAAGATTGATTGCTCTTTGAACATTGTCAACCTATTTGTCCACAATTCTGAAATTTCTTCCGTTGAATAACTGCTTCCTCTTTCATTGCACAGAAATTTCAGTATATATATCATAATAAAGAGAGCATGAGCAATTGGTGTGGTGGTGGGGTGGGATGGGCAAATAATCTATTATATTGAGCAAATAGGAATGAAAAGTAAATGGGAAATGCCTAAAAAGTAATATCTGTTGATATCAAAACTGCTATATGCCTAGATTTTACTCACATAAAGGGATAAAGGTGCACTTTTGATGAGATGGTTCAAACAAATACATTAAATTAGCTTTTTAAAGTGGATCTTTTAATTTAATCATTTTTTAAACTTTCAAACAAATATGCTTAATTTTTAGATTGCTTAAATCTTCCATATGTATGTGTGTATATATGAGGTATGGGACCAGGTTTTTTTTTTCATTTGCACTAGCGTTATTTACATATGAATCTATTTTAAAGACATTGAATTGGTTCTGTTGATATAAACAAACCCACCAAAGTTGTCTTTATTGTTTATCTATATTGAGCTTCCGAATTCAAAGTTTGCATGTGATACAAGGTCAAAAGTGGCATGCAAACCTCTTTTGAACTACAGTCACAAGCAATTATTTCCCCTTTGATTAAAAAAGTATTTTTTTTTTTTTTGCATCACACCCGGCTATGCTCAGGGGTTACTCCTGGCTCTGTACTCAGGAATTATTCCTGGCGGTGCTCAGGGGACCATATGGGATGCCAGGAATCGAACCCGGGCCTGCACAGGCCGGCCGCATGCAAGGCAAATGCCCTACCTGCTGGGCTATCGCTCCGGCCCCTAAATAAGTATTCTTATCTTCAAGAGGGCAGAGCCTGGCAAGCTGTCCGATGCGTGTTTGATATGCCAAAACCAGTAACAAAAATGTTTATTTTCCTGACCCGAAAGAGCCCTTAATACGGCAGTAAGAAAAAAAAAAAAAAAAAAAAAAAAGGGGAACAAGCAGTGCCTGATAAAATTTCACGGCCATCTTAGGCTGCCAAAACGAAGAAGGACTAAAATGACTGTCTGTACTTTCAATGCATGTATGCTGGCATCAGAAGCATATATTGAGGATCTGATGGTGCAAGCGCAAAAGATCAAGTACAACATCATTGGTCTGACTGAGACGAGGAGGCATCAGTTGCATAATGCTGTATTTGACACCGTAGAAAAATTGTTCCTTGGAACATGCGATGAAAGAGGCGTTGGTGGCGTTGGTGTCCTTGTCAATAAGAACATGGCAGTCAACATTGATTCATTTGAATGCCTAACAAACCGGATAGGACGATTACACTTGAAGAGGTGTGGCCACTGCCAGCAATTTCTATCTTCATTGTCTATGCACCAACATCCACATACAAAGGAGATGAAATTGAGAAATTCTACATGGAACTGGAGGAGTTCTATGAAAAAGATCACACCTTCTACAAGATCATAGTCGGTGATTTTAATGCCAAGATAGGACCAAGAAGATTGGCTAAAGAACTCCACATCAGGACCCATGGCCTAGAATGGAACGAACAGGGTAAGAGACTATCTGAGTTCATCATGTCCACCAAGACCATTCATGGGAACTCACAGTTCCAGAAGGCTGAAGCGAAACGTTGGACATGGGAATCTCCTGGCGGACAGTTCCACAATGAAATTGACCACATCATCTTCAATCAATGGTTTTGTCTGGTCTATGTTGCTGTCGTCCCCAAATTCCAAACAGGATCGGGCCACCGTCTCCTTCGTGCAAAAATTCTACTTCCCGCAACAGGGAGAAAAGGCTGCAAAGTTAAAGAAGAGAACTCCCAGTAAGATCACCAACTGGGAACTCTTTGGCACCATTGGAGCAACATGGGAAGATACAACCATTGAGGACATCGATGAAGAATATAACCGACTGGTTCAACACCTCCGTGATTGTGCGAAGAATGCCTAGAGAGAGAAAGACACAACAGGACGCCTCTTCAGAAACTCTCGAGCTCATTCGCTAATGTAGTAAGGCGCGAGCATCAGGAGACCAAATGCTAACGTCCAAGCTTGCTAAACGGTGCAGAGAAGCGATAAAAGAAGACCTCAAAGACAGAAGAGCAGAAATACAGGAAGATGCAGCAGAAGCCGGGAAAAGCATTAGCACTGCCTGCCTGTCCTTCACCAACTATAAGACCAAGATGACTGCCCTCCGACACCCTGATGGATCTATTCCAGAAAGGCAATGGAGAAGATTATCCAGGACTTCTACCCAAATCTCTTTGATAGCCACATCCACCTGTCCACATACCAAATTCCACAGGATGGATATGTCATTCCCAACGTTCTCCCTTCTGAAATCTGACATGCTATCTCATTGGTAAAGAAGGGAAGAGCACCAGGCCCAGAAAAAGTCAGACCTGAACACCTGAAGAATCTGCCATCGGTACGCATCAATACACTAGCTCGGCTCTTCACACGCTACCTGTCCGAATGCAAGGTACCCTCCCAATGGAAAACCATCAGGACAGTTCTACTGTTCAAGAAGGGAGACATTAACGACATCAGCAACTATCGCCCCATCTGCCTGTTGTCCGTCATCTACAAGCTGTTTACACGAAGTCATCCTGAACAGGATTAGGAGAACACTAGATGAAGGACAACCATGCGAGCAAGCAGGCTTCCGGAAAGGATTTAGCACAATCGACCATATCCACACAGTAACCAAGCTCATTGAAGTTTGTAGGGAGTACAAGATGCCGCTCTGTCTCACGTTCATTGATTTACAGAAAGCCTTTGATTCTGTGGAGACTGAAGCAGTCATCGAAGCCCTAGCCAAACAGGGTGTTCAAACCCAATACATCAAGATCCTTCGTGAGCTGTATTACGGATTCACCACCAGGATCTCACCATTCTACAAAGAAGTGATCATTGATGTCAAAAGAGGGGTTCGACAGGGTGATGCCATTTCACCAAAACTCTTCAGAGCCACCCTCGAGAACATCATGAGACAATTAGAATGGGAAGGAATGGGAGTGAAGATAGATGGTCGGCAACTACACCACCTCCGCTTCGCTGATGACATCGTTCTAATAACACCAAACATTAGCCAAGCAGCACAAATGCTGGCTGATTTCGACCGAGAATGTGGAAAGATAGGTCTACAGCTGAATCTGAAGAAAATTATGTTCATGAAAAATGAACTAGTTCCAGAGGCCTCCATTCACTCTCAATGGAACAAACATCTCTGAATGCAGCAGTTATGTGTACCTAGGTCGAAAAGTCAACATGATGTACGACCTAAAACCTGAGCTGCGCAGGAGGAAGGGAGCGGCATGGAATGCCTTCAGAGGCATCAAAGAATAGCCAAAAGGACAAAGAACCTCCGGCTCCGGGCACATCTCTTGGACTCCACCGTTCTCCCTGCATTAACATACGCCTCAGAGACCTGGGCCCTACGAAAGCAGGATGAGAATGCTATTCGGGTCTCCCAGAGAGGAATCGAAAGAGCTATGCTTGGAATATCACGCCTCACTCAAGTGAGAGAAGGACTCCGGAGTTCTGACCTCCATCGCTATTCCAGAATTAGGGACGCTGTCTCGTTTGCCAAGGCATCAAAAATCAGAAGGGCTGGACATGTAATGCGATTTGGAGACAACTGCTGGACTTGAGCTGTTACTGACTGGATCCCACGGGATGTCAAAAGATCAAGTGGCCGCCCACCTACAAGATGGTCAGACTATCCTTGTCAAGACCCTGAAGGAACGGTTTGAGGCTCTTCATATTCCTGAATCAACCAGATGCCATTGGGCTACATTGGCAAGTGATAGGTCCAATGGAATTGTTACTGGCGCCCGCTCGAGCAAATCGATGAATAACGGGATTCAAGTGAAGTGAAGTGATTCTTCAAGATGACAAAATAAAGCTGACAGTACTCAGAAAGAGAATACATAAAATTTGTTATTAGTCCATGGATAAATGATTTAAATCTGACATCACTTTGAAAGTCAGAAAGTATATAGGTTGTAACATTAACATAATGTTAATGTTATAAGACAATTAATTTAAATATTTTATTTTATTTTATTTTATTTTTTGCTTTTTGGACACACCTGGCGATGCTCTGGGGCTACTCCTGGCTGTTTGCTTAGGAATTACTCCTGGTGGAGCTCAGGGGGACCATATGGGATGCTGGGGATCCAACCGTCGCAAATGCCCTACCCACTGGACTATTGCTCTGGCCCAGAATTAAAATATTTTAAATACAACTGAAGAAAGTGTTAATATTCAGACTTCATAGTTTTTCCAAAATAGCCCTTTCTCCCACAAATTAATTTCTAGGGGACATAGTTATACCTATCTGTAAAACGTAATGGAGTATTAATTTAAAAAAACTCATTTTAGAAATTCACATATAAATATTGTATGTATAAAATATGCATGGTTTTATAAACACATCTTTATAGCATGCAAACATATGTACATATGTTAATCATATGTTAATTTAAATAATATAATGTCGGGCGCCCGCGGGTCCCCGAAGTGCCGGGAGCGGTTCACTCTACCTCCGAGCCGGGCGGGAATGGATGACACTCAGGGATCCGGGAGGTTTTAAAAGACTTTACTTATCACAGGTTCAGGCATACAAATCAGCAAGGAAAAACCCGATGCTTAGGATTCCAGGCTGAACCCCAGCCACGTGTAGGCCAAGATGGCGACCACCACGTGTATAACTTCCAAGGGGAAAACACTTCCAGCGAGATTCCACGGGAAGAAGAGCCGGGAGAGCGGGAGGCAAGTTTATACCCCCGCCCCCGCAACTCAGACCTTCCTCCCATTGTTTATGGAAAGCAGGGAGGGTCCAGCCCTCGGTCCTCCCGCATCTCCTAGGGCCTTTACTGTGTATGTTTTGAGCCCGGAGGGAAGGCCTTGAAATGTAGAGAAGGGGGGTTTCTGAGATGGCATGTCACTGTCCAAAGATCAACCCAATAGTTAAATATTTCCAAGCTTCAAAGTCTCTCTCTGTAGTTTTATATTTTATCAGGAGCTGTGTTTGTTGGAAGCAAACGCATTCTCTCGGTCTAATTGGGTGTCCTTACGGGCCAGGCTTCTGGTAGATCTAGTAGTCCCGTGATGTGGATAGCTGGGAGAATATTTATACCACAGTCAGCTACATGGTCGGTCGCCACATTTAGACTACCTTATCAGAGTGCTGGGGAGGCTCCGAGCGAGCGCGGCCCTTGGGTGCTATATGTTATAGTGTAAATTATTACTGCTTCAATGTCACTCATAATTTTAAAATATAATTTCAAATCAAGAGCATAAATTATAATTCAGTAAAGTTAAATTTTATGAGGATTTTGCAAAATGAAAAAGATATGTCTTTTTCAGCAAGTTGGAAGATTGGCAGTATGGCCATCTTTTGTGTGTGTTTTGGGCCATACGCAGCAGTGCTCAGGGCTTACTTCTGGCTCTGTACTTAGTAGAACCTGTATTCCTGGTAGGGCTTAAGGTTTGAATATGTTTCCGGAATCAAACCTGAGTTGGCTGCATGCAAGATAAGCTACTAATATACTTTCACTTTGTCCCAATACCCACTTTTTCTTAAGAGTAAACATATTGTAACATTTTTGAATTAGATTGAAGTCATATATAAACCTACTTGGTTATATAATGAAAGAGAATGTCTATGAATAATATAAAATTCTAATGAAGAAAGAATAATTAATGAGCTATTTTTATAAGAAAACATGTTTAAAACTTTTAATAGTTTTAGTAGAAGACTTAAACAAAAAGGCATTGCATAGTCTTAAATAAGAAAGACTCAGCCTTACAAAGATGTTTTTCTCTAATTTATAAATCTAATGCAACTCAGTACAAAAAAAGAAGTTATATTTGACCCAATAATCTGACTTAAGTGCATGTGAAAATAAAACAAATAATAACAAGAAAAATTGTGAAAAAGAAAAATCATGAAGGCAAACTAATCAAATATTAATAACATACTTTATAAACTCAAATGTCTAAATAGTATAATAGTGGAATATTAAAAGCAAAAAAGGAAAAAAAACAACAGTAAGACAAATAGAAATACAGTAAAATATTTATTATTTTGCTGTAATAAAATATACATCGATTACATATACAATAATATATAACAATATATTATATATAATAATATACATAGATTATATATATATATATGATAATTTGCTCGATTATATATCAAACAAAATGATGAACAACGGGATTCAAGTGATCAAGTGAAGATATTAGGCATTTGGAAATAAAATTAGATAAATAACCCAAACCCATACCTAATGATTTATAGTTGGTTGAATTTCAAAGAGTTTAAAGATTGAAATATTAAAAAATCATAAAAATTCTAAAAAGGAATATAGTAATTGCTAACCACTATTGAAATAGAAAACCACAAAAAGTTATTCATAGCATTGTTTATGTTAAATAAAAATAAGTTGATTTAGAACACAAAAGAGAAGAATTTTCCCTTGTAGAAACTAATTTGTTAAGGAGACAAAGGACCTATACACTGGACCCACAGTTTTCTTTTTTCTTCTTTCTACCAATGTTTCCAGGTTCCTCCTCCCACTACTATCTCCACCCTGGCCCCCAGCACAGCTTGTGTGCTCAAATTTTGGTTTCATAATTTTACTGTTGTTGACCTGGGGTCTATCTAGCTTTATAATTTTGTAACACTACCTGGGTGAACCCCCTGGCACCAGGAAGAAGAGGTGAGCAGTATCTTATCGGGCTGGTTTTGGAAGGTAAGGCCAGGGACTAGGAGGCAGGAGAATGGATGGGCTGCCAAGGACACCACCTTTGTTTTGTATTTAATATTTTAATATAGCACCAAGAGATACACAGTTACAAAGATGTTCATAAGATGTCCATGTTTGGGGTTTCGGTCATACAATGTTTCAGCACCCATCCCTCCTCCAGTGCCAATTTCCCACCACTAAAAATGTTGATAGGTTCCCAGTATATAGAACTAGTGCCTTGCCCCATTCTGTGAATCCTATCCGGTTCTCATTAGTCTCCTATTTTAACATCACTATTTGTATGCTGGATTTAGAGGTGACCACAAGAGACAGACATGAGCAGAGCTGCTACTGGCTATCACTGTACCCAACCGCTCATAAGGTGCCCGGGAGGGATGGCAGGTTCTAGCTCTGGCCCGCCACCCCAGCAGAGCCTCACAACAAGCCAGACGACCCCCACTCCGTGAGAAACTCCATTTTCCACATCCGGACTTCCCCCTCGTCAGAACTCCACCCAGCAGACCAGCCTATCACAGCCCAGCTCGCATGGCCGCAAGCGGCTGCGCAGTTCATCAATAAATGCTGGATTTTGAGATGACTACAAGAATATGCTACCCGCATGGCAGAGCCTGGCGAGCTACCCGTGTTGTATTTAATATGCCAGATACCAGTAACAATTATAGACCTCATTCCCATGACATGATGGAATGGTTTGAGGTTCTTTATGTTCCTGGAGCAAGCAGGTGCCCTTGGGCTCTACTTGCATGAGACAGGTCATATGGAGATATTACTGGTGCCTGCTCGGGCAAATCGATGATAAACAGGAAGACAGTGATACAGTGATTCAATGATACCACCAATGTATATTGACCTTTGTCCCTGTCCTTGCTTCTCATTTGTTCACTTTACTCTCCACTCACGAAATTTGCCTTCTCCTCCTATACTTAGGGACCAAGGCTGATCTAGCACCCCTCCTTTAAGCCTTTTCATTTCCTCATCCAGTTACTGTAAATATGACACAAAGAAATTGACATCATCCTGTGTTTAAGCCTTCTTCTGGCTTTATTTAGCATAATATTTTCCAGTTCCATCCATTTTGTTGCAAAATGAATGATTTTATCATTCCTTACAACAGCATAATATTTCATTGTGTGTATATACTGCATCTTCATGATCCACTGATTCAGTTACTAGACATATGGTTTGATTTTACTAAATCTTAGTTATTTTACTCAATCCTGAAATGAGTAAAGTTGTGCATATGTCTTTTTTAAGTGAATGTTTTCTGTCGGAGTAAATGCCCCTATGTGGAACAGCTGGGGCATCTGTCAGCTCAGTTTTAAATTTGTTAAGAACCTTCCATACTGTTTTCCAGAAGGGTAAACTAGGTAACACTCCCATCAGCAATGCATGAGAGTTTCTTTTTCACCACATACCTGCCAACACAACAGATTGTTTCCATTATTTTTGATATATGCCATGCTCGTTGGTCTAAGATGGTGACTTATTATTGTCTTGATTTGGATTTTCCCAATAGTAAGTGATGATGAGCATTGTTTTTGTTTGTTCACCATCTGTTGATCTTCCTCAGAGAAGTCCCTGTTCATTTCAAAACCCAGGAAGTTTTGATGAAAAAGACTTTATATATTTATATATTGGAAGATATACTACTGATAAGTTTTCCTAAAGAGATCTGTAATTTTAGTAGAATTCCTTTCAAAATGCTGATAACCTCTTTTGCTTAGAAATAGAAAGTATGATCGTCAAATTCATGTGAAATTATGAGAATTCATTAATAATCAAAACAATATTAGAAAAGGACAAAGACAATTCATACTTCACAATTTTAAATTTTATTACAAAATTACAGAGCCCAAGAAGCATGATATTGATCAAAGGATAGACAAATAGATCAAGGGAGAGAAACAATTTAGAGCTCAGAAATAATTCCATACATCTATGTTAAATTACTTTTTGGCAAGAGTGTTAAAAGTGTTCAGTGAGCAAAGATTCTTTTAGCTCTTCAGCATCTGATTGTGGCTAGCTCTATATCTGCATATAAAAGAATAAGATAGGGTCTCACTATTTGACACAGTTTATTAAATTTAACTAAAATGAATCAAGGAACAAGGAACTAACTAACCGAGAATTAAAGCTATAAAACTTCTGGGGGAAACCTAAGTAGCAATCTGATATGTTTCAAATTTTGGTCATTGAAGTTCTTCATTAAGGAATTGAGAAGACCAAAGGAAAGGCAAATATATTTTCAAATCACATATATTAAAGGATATTGTATATGGTATTAATAAATAACTACAACTTAACAGCTCCCCCCAAATGAAACAACCCCCCCCCAAATAACATTCATTTAATGAAATGGGTAAAAGACCTTAATTGTAAATTTTATTTTAAATAAGGAAATAATTTACCACGTAAAAAAGTTGTTCCACAGTCCTGGAGAGACAGTATGGTGGGAAGGGTGCTCGCAGTGATGCCTGAATGCAGAACCAGGAATAGGACCTGAGTAAACAGAGTGTGGCCCTAAAACAAACAAAAAAAAAAACAAACAAAAAAAAACAAAAAGACAAACAAAAGTTGTTTAACAGCAGCACTGATTTAGAAAAGCACATCAAAACCTCACAATGAGATATTACTTCACAACAAAACATAAAGCTAAACAAGTTTTGATGAGTTTGTTTGTAGAGAAATTGAAGTGCTCATACATTGCTGATAAGATTAAAATGGTCAAAAACCACTATCAAAAAATCCACTATCAAAACATGTTGGTAATTCTTAAAAAAGGAAAGTGTATATAATTACCTACATGACAGAGCCTGGCAAGCTACCCGTGTCGTATTTGATATGCCAAAAACCAGTAGCAATTATAGACTTCATTCCCATGTCCTGATGGAATGGTTCAAGGCTCTTCGTGTTCCTGGAGTGAGCAGATGCCCTTGGGCTACACTAGCATGCAGCAGGATGTAGGGAGATGTTGCTGGTTCCCACTCTAGCAAATTGATGAACAAGACAAGTGATAAAAGTGATACAAGTGATAATTATCCTCTGATTCAACCCAAATGCCCTGGTATGCTTCAGTGTATAAAATGATAACCAAAAATGTATTTTTATGAGATAGATTATGTCTCAGTTATTAAAAGGTAGAGCGGTTCCTTGCTCTCTCTGTGCCCAGCCGTTCATGAGGCAGTCGGGAGGCATGGTGGGTCCCAGCCTTGGCCCACCACCCCGCAGAACCTCACAACAAGCCAGACGACCCCCACCCACTCCATGGGCGCTGCCATTTTCCACATTGGATTTCCCTCTCATAAGAACTCCACCCAGCCGACCAGCCCATCACAGCCCGGATCATCGACACCCACCCTGGAGCAGTTTCTTCCTCAATCCGGCCCAGGTATGCTGGTCCAGAGACTCTCAGACATGGGGCAGAGCGGTTCCTTGCTCTCTCTGTGCCCAGCCGTTCATGAGGCAGTCGGGAGGCATGGTGGGTTCCAGCCTTGGCCCACCACCCCGGCAGAACCTCACAACAAGCCAGACGACCCCCACCCACTCCATGGGCGCTGCCATTTTCCACATTGGACTTCCCTCTCATCAGAACTCCACCCAGCCGACCAGCCCATCACAGCCCGGATCATCGACACCCACCCTGGAGCAGTTTCTTCCTCAATCCGGCCCAGGTATGCTGGTCCAGAGACTCTCAGACATGGGGCAGAGCGGTTCCTTGCTCTCTCTGTGCCCAGCCGTTCATGAGGCAGTCGGGAGGCATGGTGGGTCCCAGCCTTGGCCCACCACCCCGGCAGAACCTCACAACAAGCCAGACGACCCCCACCCACTCCATGGGCGCTGCCATTTTCCACATTGGATTTCCCTCTCATCAGAACTCCACCCAGCCGACCAGCCCATCACAGCCCGGATCCATCGACACCCACCCTGGAGCAGTTTCTTCCTCAATCCGGCCCAGGTATGCTGGTCCAGAGACTCTCAGACATGGGGCAGAGCGGTTCCTTGCTCTCTCTGTGCCCAGCCGTTCATGAGGCAGTCGGGAGGCATGGTGGGTTCCAGCCTTGGCCCACCACCCCGGCAGAACCTCACAACAAGCCAGGCGACCCCCACCCACTCCATGGGCGCTGCCATTTTCCACATTGGACTTCCCTCTCATCAGAACTCCACCCAGCCGACCAGCCCATCACAGCCCGGATCATCGACACCCACCCTGGAGCAGTTTCTTCCTCAATCCGGCCCAGGTATGCTGGTCCAGAGACTCTCAGACATGGGGGCAGAGCAGTTCCTTGCTCTCTCTGTGCCCAGCCGTTCATGAGGCAGTCGGGAGGCATGGTGGGTTCCAGCCTTGGCCCACCACCCCGGCAGAACCTCACAACAAGCCAGACGACCCCCCACCCACTCCATGGGCGCTGCCATTTTCCACATTGGACTTCCCTCTCATCAGAACTCCACCCAGCCGACCAGCCCATCACAGCCAGGCTCGCGGCCGCCGCGGTTCATCTATAAAGGCTTTATTTGGAGGTGTTTATAGAGTATGCCTCCCGTACGGCAAGCCTAGCAAGCTGCTCGTGTTGTATTTGATATGCCAAATGCCAGTAACAATTATATTAGATCATTCTCATGACCTAATATAATGGTTTGAGGCTCTTTATGTTCCTGTACCAAGCCGATGCCCTTGGCTCTACAGCATGTGACAGGACATATTGAGATATTACTGGTGCCCGCTCTAGCAAATAGATGATTAACGGGAAGATCGTGATCGTGATCGTGATTAAAAGGTATAAAGTTCTAATATATGTTTTAAAAAGGTGAAGTTCAAAACCACGCTAATTAAAAAGACTCATAAAAACAAAAATATCACATTTTCTTTATAAATATCCCATTTAAATACTTTTAAGTGATTTATATAAATATCCCATTTATATAAAATACCTTGAATAGGTAAGTTCAAAGAGCAAGAAGGAAATTGGTAGTAGTCAGGAGCTAGAAAGAGTGGGAAAATAGTGAGTGACTGAATATGGATGTGCTATTTTCTATTGGGGTTCATAAAAATGCTGTGGAACTTAATACTGAAAGCAGTAAGGGTATATATATATATATATATATATATATATATATAT
>JAJIBD010011713.1:0-54545 GCA_021461705.1 Cryptotis parvus | reverse complement strand
GAGCGGAAACCGCTATGTCAGAGGGAAGACAGGATAGAGCCCACGCTGTGTGTGTGTGTGTGTGTGTGTGTGTACATACAGGGTAGAGCCCAGCTGTGTGTGTGTATGACACACGTAGAGCCTACGCTGTGTGTGTGTGTGTGTGTGACACACAGGGTAGAGCCACGCTGTGTGTGTGTGAGAGAGAGAGAGGCACAGGGTAGAGCCCACGCTGTGTGTGTGTGTGTGTGTGTGAGGCACAGGGTAGAGCCCACACTGTGTGTGTGTAACACGGGTAGAGCCCACGCTCTGTGTGTGTAACACAGGGTAGAACCTACACTGTGTAACACAGCGTAGAGTCTGCGCTCTGTGTGTATGTGTAACATGGGGTAGAGCCCACGCTGTGTGTGTGTGTAACACAGGGTAGAACCCAGCTGTGTGTGTGTGTGTGTGTGTAACACAGGGGAGCCCACGGTGTGTGTGTAACACAGAGTAGAGCCCATGCTGTGTGTGTGTGTGTAACACAGGGTAGAGCCTACACTGTGTGTGTAACACAGGGTAGAGTCTGTGCTCTGTGTGTGTGTGTAACATGGGGTAGAGCCCACACTGTGTGAGTAACACAGGGTAAAGTCTGTGCTCTGTGTGTGTGTAACACTCTGGCCTCTGGGACGACCATGGGTGGACAGACAAGAGACGCTGACGGGCCCCGATATCTGAGAACACCAGGCCCCAGAGGCGACAGGCTTCCTCAGAGCAGACACGCACTGGCCCCTTCTCCCAAGCCTGGGCCAGTAGAGCGGGGCTGATACAGCCAGGGCACATGCTTGCTCTCTCGCTCTCTCACTCTCGCTCTCTTTCTCTCTGCCCCCAAGAGTGGGAAGATAGAGGACTGCAGCTACCCCTGACCAACCTAGCCTGCAGCCCAGCCCATGGGAACAACAACCATCCTTGCTCAGGGCTGGCCGGGAAACCACCATGACTGCATGTGTCTCTGCAGGAAGGGCTGTCCTGCAGGATCAGCCCTGGAAGCTGAGGTCAGGGGTCATGAACCGTTATTGGCACCATCTATTTTTTTTTTCTTTTTGGGGTCACACCCAGCAATGCTCAGGGGTTTCTCCTGGCTCTGCACTCAGGAATCACTCCTGGCGGTGCTCGGGGGACCATATGGGATGCCGGGATCGAACCCGGGTCGGCTGAGGCCAGCAGCGTAAGGCAAACGCCCTACCCGCTGGGCTATCGCTCCGGCCCTATTGGCACTATCTTCATCACCTGGCAGTGGGCTGTCCCAGCCCATATGCCCACAAGGGACAGGCTGACCACATCCTGGTCCAGCCAGCATCAGCCCATGGCCCCAAGCCAGAGGAACCTGTTAGTGCTGAAACCCAGTTGGTCCCACCAACACTAGGACACCAAAGGTGGGAAGCAGGACATTAAGGAGGAGAGCAGAGGGATAAACACAGACGCGGTACCACGGCCCCCAAAGGACCCCCAAGTGCCACCAAGACAGGCACATGTAGGCCGCGGGCTGTCGGGATCTGAGCGAAGTTGAGGGATGCCAGGCTGCAGCGTGCAGAGAGCACCGGCATCCCCTTATGCTGGGGCAGTGCAGAGCCCAGAAGCAGGGCGTGGGGAAGCACAGAGATGAAGTGAGCACGCCAGCCACGGCGCACCCCGAGAGATGAAGTGAGCCCGCGCCACGGCGCACCCAGAGAGATGAAGGTGAGCACGCCACGGCCACGCCGCGCAAAGAGATGAAGTGAGCACGCGGCCACGGCGCACCCGAGAGATGAAGTGAGCACGCCACGGCGCACCCAGAGAGAGATGAAGTGAGCACGCCGGCGCACCCGAGAGATGAAGTGAGCACGCGGCCACGGAACACCCAGAGAGATGAAGTGAGCACGCCGCCACGGCGCACCCAGAGAGATGAAGTGAGCACGCGGCCACGGCGCACTCCAGAGAGATGAAGTGAGCACGCGGCCACGGCGCACCCCGAGAGATGAGGTGAGCACGTGGCCACGGAACACCCAGAGAGATGAAGTGATCACGCCGCCACGGCACACCCAGAGAGATGAAGTGATCACGCCGCCACGGAACACCCAGAGAGATGAAGTGAGCACGCCGCCACGGAGCACCCAGAGAGATGAAGTGAGCACGCGGCCACGGAACACCCAGAGATGAAGTGATCACGCCGCCACGGAACACCCAGAGAGATGAAGTGATCACGGCCACAGCACACTCACATACTCTGACTTTGTCGGCTCACATTCTTCAAACTGAAAAGGTGGAGAAATATTGCAGAGGGACGTTCAGGAGGAACTGTGGCAGGGCAGTACCCAGAAGCACCTGGGACAGCTGTTCTGCCTTGCATGAGGGACGTTCAGGAGGAACCGTGGCGGGGCAGTACCCAGAAGCACCTGGGACAGCTGTTCTGCCTTGCATGAGGGGACGTTCAGGAGGAACCGTGGCGGGCAGTACCCAGAAGCACCTGGGACAGCTGTTCTGCCTTGCATGAGGCCAGGCCCAGGACTTCATCACACGTGGCAGAAGCAAACGCTAGAGGTGATGAGGTAACCAGGACAGAGTCGGGCAGGCGTGCCCCACCCACAGCCTGCCACACCTCCTCCCCACAGTGCCCCGCCCTGGGCAACAGGCCAGGCCCGCCCGTCCCATCAGGTTCTGAGCAGCAAGGGGGAGGCCACAGACCCCCGCACCCAGAGACACCAACAAACATCTCCCTTTATGGAGTAAACTGTGGGCACCGAGGCGAAACCACACCTAACCACCTGCTCGCTTCCTGCCTTCAAATGCAGGCGTGTTGCCCGGAGCTATGGCAGCCCCGGTGTAGCCAAAAGGCGGGGAGGCTAAGGACCAAAGCCCAGGGCTGACGGAAGCACGAGAGCAGCAGGAGAGCACCACGGCCCCTGCGGACCCTGCCGAGCCCTGACTTGCCCCTCCAGGTCTCTGATTCTGGGAGTGATCAAAGGTCCGGAGTCCCTTAGCCACTCCTGCTGCAAACTTCCCCTGGCACTGTCCCGAGACACACGTCAGGCTGGGAGAGCTGGTGGTGGGAGGAGCAGGACGGCAGAAGACAGATGGGCTCTTCCCCACAGGAGACCGGCAGAGACAAACAGTGGGGAGTTCCCAGGGGCCGCTCAGCCCACCAAAGCCACTCCTGGTCACTTGCACCACTGCTGAAGCCTCCCAGACTCTCTGCATCAAAGATAAGACATGCCTGAGCCCACCCTGCTCCACCGACAGGGGGCATCACTCTTCCCAGCCCCAGGAGGTGAGAAAAGGCCCAGCCCCCGCCCGGCCCCCAAGAAAGCCTGCAACACAGCGGGCACTTTAACAGTCTCGACAGGGCCAGAGAACACGGCAGGTAAGACACCTGCCTGCACGCAGCCGAATCCATTTGATCCCTGGCCAATATGGTCCCCCAAGCTCTATACCAAGGGTCACACCTGAAAAGAGCCCAGAGTTCCCCCAGCACTGAGTGAGTGACCCAGAACCAAAATGCCGACGATGATTGTAACAGACACGCTCCTGAGAGCCCCACGGCTCTGCGTACTGCCCACTCAGGACACCCCCGTTCTGCAGCAGCACATGTGAAGTGAGGCCCCAAAGGGGGCCCAGTCTTCCATGCAGGCCACGGGTGAGCCCCCAGTTCTCATCTGTGAAGCACCCTGAGCTGTCTAAAGTGGCTCTAAGGACAACACCTCAGCATGGGCCAGCCAAGCCCCCTCCCACAGCTGCTTCCCTCCCCTGGCCATGACTAGCTGGCCCTTCCTGCCCCGATTCCCCGCCAGGAAGGCCCACACAGGCCCGGGGCTGCCACGCTTCTCCTCGGCCCTGTGGCTCCACTGCCTATGTGCCTGGGTGCCTTCGTGCCCTGATCACTGAACTTCTAGGAGCGATTCCAGGGAATGAGTGGCAAGATGTCACGGTTTCATGCTCTGGAAACACAGCCCAGAGACCTGGTACTCAGGAAGGCCGGCATGGGCGTACCCTAGCACGATAAAGACCACCAAGCATCACACACCCACCCAGAGCAGACACTCACGGCGGGCTGCGGTCGGCTCAGCCCCGCCATTTCCGCAGCTCGGCTAAGACGTTTCTGGAAAAGATCTGGGTGAATACCGGAACTACAGGTACCATATGAGAAGTGCCCAGACACAGGCGCTCCCCCCCTCAGAAACCAAGGGCCTCCAAAATGCGTGGGAGAGGGATTTAAAAGGTGGATTTTTTTTTTTTTTTTTTTGCTTTTTGGGTTATACTCAGCATTGCTCAGGGGTTTCTCCTGGCTCTGCACTCAGGAATTACTCCTGGTGGTGCTCGGGGGACCATATGGGATGCCGGGGGATCGAACCCGGGCCGGCATGGGCCGGCCTCGCGCAAGGCAAACACCCTACCCGCTGGACTATGGCTCCGGCCCAAAAGGTGGATTTTAGGTGGTATGACAGCCCGGGGTTGCAGAGGCAGATATAAAAGATGGTTTAGATGTGTGAGCTAGGAGCTGAAGCTGCCGCAACAGCCCGACCAGGACGGCCCAGCCTGTCTTGGCATCTCCAAAGTCACCCTGAAGGAGCTGCAACACTGTTTATTTTCTCTCTTTATTTTTGTTTTTCGGGTCACACCTAGCAATGCTCAGGAGTTACTCCTGGCTCTGCACTCAGGGATTACTCCTGTGCTCAGGGAACATATGGAATGCCAGGGATCAAACCAGGGTCAGCTACATGCAAGGCAAAGGCTCTACCCACTGTACTAGCGCTCTGGCCTTGACATTCTTTTTCTAAACAGGGTGGTTTGCAGAGAAGCTGTAGGTTTTTTTATGCTGTTGTTGGGTTTTCTATGGAGGGGGCATCACACCCAGTAATGCTCAGCACTTACTCTTGCTCTGCATTCAGGAATTACTCCTGGAGGTGCTCGGGGGACCGTGTGGGATGCTGGGGATAAACCCAGGTCAACTGCAAGCAAGGCAAACGCCTTACCTGCTGGACTTACAAGAAGCTGTAAGTTAATGAATGGCAAGACATTAAGTAGAGTTGCCTGGAATTCACTCTCAGCCCTCCAAGTCTCAACAATGAACACAGTACACTGATCCTGTTATGAACTGCTCACTCTTGGCTCGCACTAGGCGGATACAGATACACGAGCACTGCCAAGACTCCACGTGTGTGCAGAGAGAAGAGCTGCAGGCTGAGAGTCCTGTGCTCCGCCTCGCCATGGCGCCTTCTACCCAGAAACCCTAGCGACCACTGACATTTTTTTCTTTTTTTGGGGGGGTGGGTCACACCCGGCAATGCTCAGGGGTTTCTCCTGGCTCTGCACTCGGGATTCACTCCTGGTGGTGCTCAGGGGACCATATGGGATGCCGGGGATCGAACCCAGGCCGGCAGAGGCCAGCCGCAAGGCAAACGCCCTACCCGCTGGGCTATTGCTCCGGCCCGACCACTGACATTTTTATCTCCAAATAGCTTTGCCTCTTCCAGAACACCAGCTAGCCGGAATGGTACCATACGCAGCCTTTTCGGATTGGTTTACTTCCCTCAATAAGGATGCATTTAGGTTTCCTCTGTGTCTTGATAATTAGTGTCCTTTCAGCACTGAGTTAAGTCCCATCCTCAGGATGCGCCTGTTTCTCTGTCCACCTACTGAAGGACAGCCTGGTTTCACCCAAGTTTGAGCCATTATAAAGCTTATATGCAAATATCCCCGTGTAGGCTTCTGTGTGCAAATAAGTTTTCAACCCTTCTGGGAAATCAATAGTCCGATGGGCGGACTGCACGGCTAGAGTATACTGGCTGTATTTAGTAAGGGCTCGCTGTCCAGCTCAGCTGTACTGCCCAGGCCAGGCTGCCGTCCAGCCCCACCAGTCCAGGGCAGAGGGTGTTAGTGTTCCCCAGTTGGAGCCTTCCAAGGGGAGTGCAGTGGACCATTTTCAAATAAAGTTCATTTATTTCTTGAATGTTTTGGGGTTTTTGGGGGATGGCACACCCAGAGATACTCAGGGGTTCCTCCTGGCTCTGCACTCAGGAATTACTCCTGGCAACACTCAGGGGGGCCATATAGGATGCCAGGGATCGAACCCAGGTGTCAGCAGAGTGCAAAGCAAGCAAGAAGCACCCTACCTGCCGTACTATCTCTGCCATGAGACAGTTGACTTATTTAAACTACTTTTGAACAACCATGGCAGAGCCTGGCAAGCTACCTGGTGTATTGGATATGCCAAAAACAGTAACAATTGGGGCTGGAGCGATAGCCCAGCGGGTAGGGCGTTGCCTTGCACTGCCGGCCTGTGCCCGGCACCGGGTTCAATCCCCAGCATCCCATATGGTCCCCCGAGCACCGCCAGGAGTGATTCCTGAGTGTAGAGCCAGGAGTAACCCCTGAGCATTGCCGGTGTGTGACCCAAAAAGCAAAAAAAAAAAAAAAAAAAAAAAAACAGTAACAATAATGGATCTCATTCCCAACGAATGGAGACATTACTGGCACCCGCTAGAGCAGATGGATGAACAACGGGAAGACAAGTGACAAGTGACTTTTGAAAGAAGTGTTTTCGTATTAGAGTGCTGGAAGAGGCACGGTCCGTCCTGGATGACGGTGCTCCGTCAGATGTGTGTGTGTGGTGAAGACACGCTCATGCCAGTCCTTCCTGTCCCTAACAGCATTTCATGGAATCATGTGAGGCGGGGTGTGCGTGCATGTGTGTGTGTGTGCAGGCGTGCGTCACCATGTATGTGTTTGTGTGTGCGCCGCAGTCACACTCACAGGCACTGTATGCGTGTGTGCATGCGGCGTGTACATGCGTGTGTGTGTATGTGAGCGATATCCAGGACCTCACACACGCAAAGCACCCCCTGCCGGTTTTCGCTTTTTCCTTTTCCATTTTAGGGCAGCTCAGCTTAGGTTTTCTCTCTTTGCACCACGCACCTCTGGCACCAGATCTGAAACAGCCCTCAGGCCAGCTGCTTTCTCCTGCTATCTACTAGGGGTCTTATGGTCTTGCACATTATTATCGTTGTGTTTATCCATTTTTGTACTTATGTTATTCACTTAGTTAATTTGGTGAAAGATGCACCATTTGTCCCAACATCGTTTCCATTCATCTAAGGGTCCAGCTGTTAGGCAGAAAGAAAAGTAAAAGAGGGGCTGGAGCGATAGCCCAGCGGGTAGGGCGTTTGCCTTGCACGCGGCCGGCCCATGCCGGCCTGGGTTCGATCCTCAGCATCCCATATGGTCCCCTGAGCACCGCCAGGAGTAATTCCTGAGTGCAGAGCCAGGAGTAACCCCTGAGCATCGCCGGGTGTGACCCAAAAAGCAAAAAAAAAAAAGAAAAAGAAAAGTAAAAAGAAACTGCGGGAACTCAGTGTACGTACCTTTGTTCCCTGTCAAAGGTCAGCTGACTACACTCATGGAGCATTTCATGCTCGATTTCATGCTCTATTTCTCTTGACTACATTATGGCCACCTCTCTGTCACGTCTATGTGTGTGTGTGATACATGTGAGCTACATGTGAGACAGATACGGATGTAGATAGATACATGTATCAATGAGAAGTAAAAAGCTAAATATTCTGGGAAACCCTTAGGATTCAACCCTGTGGGGAACAGAACTGAATCTGAAGCTGTTGTGAAGCGAAATACCTGCGTCAGAGCAGTCACCCCAAAAGGGTGCCGCCTACCCAGCACCCGCTCCCCCAAACAGCCCTGGGACTGTCATGGCGAGAAGCAGCTCCTGACTTGCTCCTCAGAAACTTCAGCTGCTGGTTCACACCCTCCCCTTATCTGCGGGCAGGTGATAAGGCGGCTGCCAGGTGCTGAGCTGGGCAGGGCTGAAACTGGGGCCACCGGCAGCGCTCGCAGCCCGCTGGGGATGGAGGAGGGCAGCACTCAGTGGTTTGAGACCCACCTACAGGGCCCCTGAAGCTGGAGGTGAAGAACAGCCTCTACACTGAGTGTCTCCCAGGACGGTCAGCCAGCAGTGGCTGGCCACTAGCAGGGAAACCAAGGAGCAGTGGGGTGGAAGCTCTGGGGGGCTCTGGAGGAGGGAGGCTCCCGCAGAGACCGGGCAGGGCTGCCCAGAGCCATCCTCCTCCCCTACTGCCCGCCGTGGACGCCCCAATCCATGCAGACCACAAAGGCCTGGGTCAAGCACTCCTCCATCAAAGCACTGACCCGGCACTGTCACCTTGGGCATCGGCCAGCTCTGGTCTGAAGACGGACCAAGCCACAGACTCCGATCAGGAGACACAGATGACCCTGCAGGGGGCTGGGGGGGAGCTGATGTGCAACAGGAGCAGCAGCATGAGCATGTTGAGCTCAGACTGGGGTCCCCAGTCCCCCTTACCTCCTATGACAAGTTCCTCCTGCCAGCCAGGCCCTGCCAGGCTCGCGCACCAAATGCCCTGGGTGCTCCCCAGGATCCTGGGATCCTGGTCACAATTTCTGGGCAGGAACCGAGGCATACACTCACAAATGCTGGCAGCAGCCGTGAACCACGCACAGCACACAGTGCCATGGGGCTCAGCAAAGGGCCACGTCTTGGAACTCTCCGTCCTCTCCTCTCTTCTCAGGGCTCTGGCCACCCCCTCCGCTACTGACAGTCCAGTCACAGTTCACCCCGCCCCAGGGCGCGCCGGCGGCCTCCTGCAGGTGGCCCATCAGCCATCCCCTCGTTTGTCTCGGGTGCTGACGCTGGGCCCAGGTCACATGGGACTTCAGGCCAAGGACAGGTCCAGCCCAGGAGATCTGCGGACACCTGAAAAGGCACATTCTTGGCCCTGGGGGTGTCCAGCCTAATAGAGAATAGCAACCCACAGCTGAAAGCCCCGACCCCTCACCACCCCGCAGTGGGCAGGGACGGGGCTCTGGGCACTTCTGCCTAGGGTGGGAATGGGGAGAGCCCCTCCCACATTCCCAGTGCCTGGTGGTCCTGCCAGCCACAGAGGGCAAGCTGGCAGGGGGGATTCTAAGGGGAGTTCTCTCAGGCAAAGGGTGGGTCCTTGGGGCGACAACAGGAAAGCATGGTGGCCATCCAGCAAGGTGAGGCTGAGCCCTTGCTGAGTGCCCCAACCCTACCCGGGCCGCCCACACCCCCACCAGCCCCCAGGCCAGCTGCTCTGGTTCCTAGGACAGCATTGAGCCTCCTGCCCAAGGCCAGTGCCCAGAATCAGGCCTCAAGCTGCCCAGCAGGTGGACCTCGCGAGTCCAAGGTACACTCAGGTCAACTCCATGAGAGGCTGGACAGGGTCACCCCCAAGACAAGGTGAGCCCCACCAAGGAACAAAGAGGAGGCCAGTGTGCCGGAATGGCCCCCTGGGACACAGACCCTGGGAGAACAAGGACACAGACCCTGGGAGAACAAGGACTCTGGGAACACGTGGCTACTCTGAGAGGAACCACGGGGGTGCCCGGCCACGTGCCGCGCAACCACCCCCTCCCAGCTGCACCAAGGTGGAGCGGCCGCCCCACACCTCAGTGCCCCAGGCCCCGCTTTCAGGACTCCCCTGCTCCTGCAAGGCCTCGGCCAGTCCTCGAGGGCAAAGGCTGTCCTCAGCAGGGCAGACCCAGCCCTGAGCCCAGGCCCCAACACAGACACACAGTTCCGAGAGGTGCGACAGAGGCGGGACCCCGCCAGCAAGCGCAGGGCAGCTGGTTCCCAGGGTAGCAGGTGGCCTGGCAGACCCTGTCACCGGGTCTTGGTGGCAGGAGGGAAGGGTGCCATCGGCATAGGGGCTGGGTGAACACAAGGAGGGCCTGGGCGGGGCATGTGGTTCAGGGAACACGTTCTCACTGGAAACCCGGCCAGCTCAGATGCGGCAGCCAGGAAAGGGGTGCCCTGAGCTTCCTGGGAGCTCAGAGGTCCATCCCCGCCCCAGGGCAGGTCACAGTCCCCACATACCATCTGACAGGACATGTCTATGCGAGACCAGACGGGCCCAGGGACAGCATGGGTCAGGCAGGGACGGAAGGGGAAGGAGACAGCACGAGGGTGGGGTGCTCGCCCTGCACCCAGCAGACACAGCTTTGACCCCAGCACTCTGGAGGGCCCTGGAGTCCCATCAGGAATGGTCCCTAAGCCCTGAGCGGGAGGAAGCCCTGACCGCCCCAGGAGTGACCAACAGAAAAAGTAAAAGGCGGCGCTTTTTCCACGCCTTCCTCCTGTGGGAATGTGCTTGGGACAAAAGCTGGCCAGAAAGGAAAGCAGAGCAATATTTTTAAATGGCTTCCCCCAAAGAGAGGGCACCCGCCCAAGGCCCAGCAGCTGCAGGGCTGCGCTGCCCTTGGATGGGAGAGAAGCTGTAGCTTCCGCAGGGGCTCTTCGGCACTAATTCAGGAAAGGAAACTGGAGTCCTGGGTATCCCTCTGTTCCCCCGGCTGAGCGGGCCAGAACGGGCCTCTCCTCCCCCATCAGAGAACTCTGGAGAAACAGGGGCGGGGCTGAGCAACAGAGCAGCGGGGGAGGGCGTCCGCCTCGCACGCAGTGAGCGGGTTCGATTCCAGCATGCCCTACCTGGCTGCCACACCCAAGTCAGCTGGGTGTGACAACCCTCCCCAAAGAAAGGCAGTGAGCGGGTTCGAGGCATCCCCCACGGTCCCCTGAGCACTGCTGGGGGTGACTCCCCTAAAGACAGGAGAGGAAGTGGGCAGCCGGGTTTTGGAGTACCCCAAAGCTACTGGCTAAAGGACCTCTCAAGTGCCAGTCACGGAGCACAGAAGGGTCGAGCAACCCGCCAGTATGCCCAGCACGCTGCCCTGCAAGAGAAGTCTCAAACCCTGCAGCCCCATGCTGGGCGGAGGCGAAGAAGACCCCTATGGCAGGCCATGGCCCCCCCCCTCACGGCTCCCTTCCCAGGTGTGGCCAGGCCACCCCCACTCCCCTGAGCAGCTACACCCTCCCCACACATAGGACAAGCGGCTCCATGAGGGCCTGGACCCATGGCAGCGATCAGTCCAGCGGGCGTGCTGGCCCCTCTTGTGGGTAACCCTCGAAGAGTTCATCAGCAAGCAGAGACCCCCTAGAACAGCACTCACAGGACCTCCAGGGTGCAGGGGGGGGGGGAGGGGGTCTAGAGTTCCCCCAAGGCCTGGGGCCCCCAGGGACGTGGAGGACCATAAAGATCAGACAGAGAGGGAGAGGCCATCTTTAGCCTGCCCACTCCCACCAGAGTCCAGGAATAAATGACCCCTGGACAGTGGCCAGGCTCCTCCCCTGGGCACTCGGCTGGGGGCCCCGGCACAGGAGCGTTTGCCTTTCCTGTAAAGGGACGGGAACAAACAGCCCGTCCAGAAGTCACATGTGCCGCAGTGCCCAGCAGGCCAGCAGGGGCTCTGCAGGGAGGTCGCGCAGGAAGCCTGTCCACTGCAGCCCCCCAGGGTCACCTGCCCTCCCCGCTGCCCTCCGGCAGTGCCAAGCAGCATGGAGCCCGCTCACTGCCAGCACTTGCAGAGTACCCAGGGCCCCTCTCCTGCCACCCCGGGGACCCACAACCTGCAGGCAGCCAGCAGGAGGAAGGGGTATTCTCGGTGCCCCTGAAGGGCTCCCCCGCCTCCCGCCTGCCAGGACAAGCTGGTATTTCCACGCCAAAACCAAGGGGGCTGCAGGAAGGGGCAGCTCCCCAGCTCTTTGTCTCAGGAAAAGGTGGCTGACGGTCAACACCCACCAAATTGGTCCCTGCTCCCGCGCACACATGCCGCCACACAGGCAGGCCACCCTGCACGGGCCCAGAGGGCCAGATAACCAAAGGCATCTGTGAGCCAGAGAGGCAGGCGTCCTGGCGTCAGGCCTGGGAGGGCAGCTAACTTTACAGGCGCCCGGGTAGGCTTAACACACACACGGCCAGTGAGCGCTCACAGACCGCCCCCGTGCCCAGCAGCTGACCCCCCAAAATACGGGGAGGGCCCATAAACACCCGCTGTGACAGGCACGGCCCCAGCTCCGGGGCTGACTGGGGGCAGCTCCGGTTACGTTTATATAATCTTCCCGGCCTGAGGCTGGCACAGCCAACGGGAGGGCAGGGGCATGAAAAATGCAGTCTAGAGGCCCCCATGGCAACCCCTACCCAGAAATAAACAGGAACCCTCCCAGCTCCAGGCCGTGCTCTGGTGTAAGACCTGAACACGCAGAGTGGGAAGGTGCCAACAAGGTGGCCAGCTGTTCCCTTCGGGCCACCCAGTCCAGAAGCGGACCCCAACCCGCCCAGGTGGGACTCCTGCAGCCTGTCCAACACCCAAGTCTGAGTTTCGGGTCACCGGGCACGGGCCTGGCAAAGGTCCCGTGCCCCAGACTGCTCTGCAGAGACAGGGTTTGGAGGGCGCAGGTCACACCCCTGGGAATCAGCCAGAGATGATGAGGGGACACGCCCGTAAGTGCCCACTCTCCTGGGGCCACTGCACGCTCTCCCAGAGGGCCCCCCTGTGCCCCCCCACACGTGGGCAAAGCTGCCAGCGCCCCCACCTGACCCTCTGCACGCTCGCCTGCAGTGACACCTCCCCACCTGTGCACGGCCAACACTGCCCCACCTGGCCTCCCGCACCTGGGCACAGCCGCCACCCAGGGGGCGGGGGGCATATGCTCCTCACGCCCCAAAAGACCCCGTAGGGCGGAGGCCGCGCTGGTCAGCCGGGCCGGTGTCTCACCTGCAGCTCCGCACCACGCCACTTCTACCCAGGTCTCCGTGTCCAGCCCCTTATAGACGGTCTTGAAGGAGCCGCGGCCCAGCTCGATGTCGAACTTGAGGAAGCGGCCGTCCAGGGAGGTGGCCACGGCCTTGAGGTCGTCCTCGTCGTCCTCCTCTTCCTCGGGCTCATCCCGCCGCGCACGCCCAGCCTCTGGCTTCGCCTCTGTGGCCCCCGCGTCCTCCTTGGCTGCCGCCGCCGCCGCCGCTGCCGCGGGCTGCTGGTCCTGCTCGGGGCCGGCCGGGGAGGCCGTCAGGGGGCGGCGCGGCGGGCGCGGGGCCGGGGTCGGCGGGCGCCAGGGCGGGCGGCGGCGGCTGTGGGGGCTCCGGGCGGGGCTCCGGGCGCGGCGGCGGCGGGGGCAGCGGGGGCAGCAGGGGCGGCCGCGGGCGCGCTCGGCGATGAGGCGGCGCGTCTTGCAGAGCAGCAGCACCCGGCGCTGCAGGGGCTGCGGGGGGCTGCGCGCCGGGCGCCTCGGCCGCCTCCAGGCCCGGCGCCTCCTCCTGGTCCGACTCCACCACACTGCGCCGCAGGGGCGCTGCGGCCCGGGCCGCGCCGCCCGCGCCCGCGGCTCCCGCCATGCCCGCCGGCCCCGCGCCGCCGCGCCGCCCGGCCTCCCTCAGCGCGCCGGGGGCGTCCCGGCGGCCGCCATCGCCGATCCATGTCTGCGGGCAAGGACAGGCCGGTGAGCGCCCGCGCACCTGCCCGCGCGCGGACAGCGGCGCCGCCCGTCCCTCTGGCCCGGCCCCGCGGGGATGCCCGGCACAGGGCCGGGAGGGGTGAGGGGTGCGGGCCGGGCCCGCGGAGGAGCCTGCGGGGGTCCCGGGGTGGGGCGTCAGGTGCGCCCCAGGCACCGCGGGGCAGGATGCTGCAGAGGGCCGGGAGGCCGGAGGAGACCCGTCTCTGACTCAGGCCCGCGAAGCGCGCGGGTGCGGTGGTCCCGGGGTCTCCGGGGAGGCTGCAGGCGCGGGGAGGCACCGGCCAGGCGGCGGCTCCACAAAGGACGCGACCGGGGGGCGCAGGAGGGGCGCGCGGGGAAAGGGGGCCGCGGCGCGCGGCGCGCACACAAAGGCGGCGGGCGGGGGGGCTCGGCACTCACGGGCTAGCGGGCGCCGTCCATGCCCGCGGCCGGGCGGCTACTGCGGGCCAGGCGGGCGAGGCCGCGCTCCGGGGCCAGGCTCCGTGGCCGGGCCGGGGCGCGCGCGCCGGGCGAGTCACGCTGGGGGCCGGGTCAGGGGCCGAGTGGCGCTCGGGACTGAGGCGCAGAGCTGCTCCCTCGGGCCGCCTACTGCGGACCGCGCTCCCGCGTGCGGCCCCGGCTCCGCGCCGCTGCGCTCCGGCACCGGCTCTGACCCGGCGCGCGGGTGGGGCGGGGCCTGGGCTGTCCCCGCCCCCCGGCCGGCGCGCGGGGCGGAGCCGGACACGCCCACCGGGCTGCGGCGCGCGCGGCCACCTGCGGACCTGCCGAGGCCCGCCCCTGGCGCGCGAGGTCCGGTGTTCATCCTTCCCGCACTGGCACCCCCAGACGCGGCGCGGGCTCCCCGCTCACTGGCCCTATCAGGCGCCTGGACCTCACAGCCGGTGTCAATGACGCCCCGGAGCACCTCCATCCTCCAAGATGCCCAGCGGCTGCTGGCCCTAGGGCCCTTGGCACAACTAACTCATGGGGTGTCAGACCCTCGCAGTGGAAGTGGGGTGGTCAGAATAGCCGTACTTCCAAATGTCCTGTGAGGACTGCCAGCCCAGACCCCGCGTGAGGGCCATGTCACTGGCCACTCTATCCAGAGACTCTGGTAGGAGCACTTACGGTCAGAAACGGCAGACTGCAGCGAGATCGACAGCGCACTGCCGCTGGACTGTGCTCTCAGCACGGATCCATTCTTGCACCTTACCCATCACATCTTCCTGGCCACAGAGAGGGGACGGCAGCAGGCCATCACCCGGCCACCCTAAGGAAGCAACGTCCCTGGTGGGAGGGAGGGCCAGGTCTCCCAAGTGGAGGTGGGGACCAGAGGCGAACCTGCTTCCAGCCACCTCTGCCCTGCAACGTGCATGACCGGGGCCCCTCTGCCCCTTCGGGCCCATGTTTCCCTGCAGATCTGGCGTGGCCATCCTAGTCTGTCCATCTGGAAAGGCTGCCAATCCTCACACCAGTGCAAGGCGGCCCACAGAGTGCCAAGTCTGTCCCTGGCATGTTCTCAGGCCCCAGCGAGGGGAGGCCAGCAGGGGTGGGGCTGAATGAGCAAAGGCACAGGGGTCTGGTCTGGTCCCTGCAAGCGTCCAGCCACATCTGGCACCAGAGAAGGCCGCTGGCCTTGCAGCCACCCGCAACAGCAGATGTGCATGGAGGACAGTGACCTCACGCTTAGGCAATGGGGGAGAACCCTTCCTGACCAAGGGCTGAGGTCCTCCCTGGCCTTGGAGGTAGCTTCCTGCAGCCCCGCCTACAAAGTCATGAAAAGGACTTTGCTCCCGGCTAAGACAGCCAACAGGGCAGACAGCTGACAAACCCTCTCCCAAGGTCACCTGGGCTGGACTCAGGAGCAGGGCCTGAAAACAGGGAAGGGCGAACCTAAGGGGCCCTGTCCAGGGTTGGGGGGCTAGGTCCTCTCCAAGTCACTCTCTGTCCCTGAGTCTCCCTCTCACCAGATCCAGCCATTGGTTCTCCCTGTCTTGGGACTAATGTGGGTGGGCTTGGGAAGACCCTGCATAGGGCACCCCCACATTACTGATGGCCCAGCAGGCACCATCACCTCCGTGGTCCCAGAGGAGCTTGCTGGGACCTCAAAACTTTTCAACTTCAAGTCATTTTTTGTTTTGGTTTTGTTTGTGGGCTGTGCTCAGGATTTAGTCCTGGCTCTGCACTCAGGGATCACTGCCTACAGGGCTCAGGGGACCATACGGGTGCCAGGGATTGAACGTGGAGTGGCAGCATGCAAGGCAAGTGCCCTACCTTCTGTCCTATCGCTCCAGCCCCATGGCTCCAGATAGTCGGCCCAAACTCCCAGAGCTGGAACCCACACTCCCAAACCCCAGCTTGTTGCCTCTGTGCCTCCAGTACCAGGGAATTGCAAGACCCTTCAGTTTCAGCTGCCCGTGCTCATCGCAAAGAAGACCGCTGGACTTCCAGGAGCATCACAAGCCTGAGAAGAGAACTTTCAAGGCGGGAGCCAGCAAGCAGCAGGTAGGGAAGGGACAGCAAGCAGCAGGTAGGGAAGGGACAGGCAGGCTCAGGGAGAGGAGGGTGATGCCCGGGGCAAGGGGAACACAGGGACTTCAGGGATTAGGTGTCCTCTGAAAGCAGCAGGTGGCCCCAGCCGCCTAGTCTGAAACAGTGCTTGACCCACCCCTTCCCTGGGGGCTGCCACAGTCCAGCCAGCAGCAAAGAGACAACAGGAGCTCAGGGACTCGGCTCCCAAAAGTGGGGCTACAGGGGATGAGCTGCTGAGAGGGGCAGGACCGGAAGTGCAGGGATGTCCTGGAGGGGTACACTAAGGATCTCCAGGAACAGGGGGCTGCTCCGCGGCGTTGCTCTCCAGGTACATGGGCCGCTCCAGGGCGTTGCTCTCCAGGCTCTTGGGCTGCTCCTGGTATTGCTCTCCAGGTACATGGGGCACTCCGGGTATTGCTCGCCAGGGATAAATGGGCTGCTCCGGGCATTGCTCTTCAGGTATATGGGTGGCTCCGGATATTGCTCTCCAGGTACATGGGCCACTCCGGATATTGCTCTCCAGGTACATGGGCCACTCCGGGTATTGCTCTCCAGGTACATGGGCCACTCCGGGCATTGCTCTCCAGGTTCATGGGCCGCTCCGGATATTGCTCTCCAGGTACATGGGCCGCTCCAGATATTGCTCTCCAGCCAGGTACATGGGCCGCTCCGGATATTGCTCGCCAGGTACATGGGCCGCTCCCGGATATTGCTCGCCAGGTACATGGGCCGCTCCGGGTTGCTCTCCCCTGAGGAAACTCCCTGAACCAGAGGGGCCCACAGTGTCTTCTGACTTGCTCTTTGTCTCTCTTCTCTTGTATGGTTAATCAGGTATGGCGTGGCCTTCATTCCCAAACTAAACTCAACACACACCATCTTCAGCAGCAGCTTGACTGGGTTGCTCTTTCGTCCCCAGAAAAAATGGCCCCATTCAGGCTGCACATTCAGGGGTTGCAGTGGGTCAGAGCTGTGTGATTTTTTGTCCTGTATGTCCCGAGTACCTTCATAGCCCTCAGAGAAGCAGCCATCTCCGCACGCTTCCTCCGGGTTCAGCCGCAGAGGCTCGGGAAGCTGCTTCTGCCCTGTGGCTTCGCCTGTGGTGGCCGTGGGCAAAGCCGCAGACTCTGTTCCTTTGTGTCTGGCTGATTCGCCCAGAATGATGTCTCACTGCATATGCACTGTAGCAGGTCTCTCTCCTATGTAATGAAGGAATGGTTTTTCTCTTTTACGTATAGGCAGATCGATCTTGGAAAGGGTGTGTACTAAAATGTAATTGACACATAACATCAGGTTACTTTTATGTAGACAGTTGCTCAATAGTTGCGTGTATTGAAAAAGGACCACATGGAGTCCAGGTGACATCTCTTCCCACAGTTAGAACATTTAATATTCATTCTCTTTGCGATTTTTAATTGCACACTTGAGCATTTTAACTGTTCTCTCCAGACTGTCTTACACACCCTGAATTTAATTCTTTTATAATTTTGGGGGGCCTGGGGGGCATTTTCTTTGGTCAGTGTTTGTTTTGAGGCCATACCCAGTGCCGGTGATACTCAAGGGTTACTCCTGGCTGTGCATTCAGGAATTTCCGACAGTGTTCAGGGGCCCATGTGGGATGCCAGGAATCAAACTTGAGTCAGTCACATGCAAGGCAAATGCCCTACCCGCTATGCTATCTCTCTGGCCTCAATTCCTTTGTAACTGGAAGCACATGACTTTTGATACCCTCCATCCATTATATCTGTCTTTCACGCACAGCTGATGCCCCAACCTGTTCTGTCTCTCTGTGGGTTTGGGACATTGTTTTTTAATTATTTTAGAGTCCACACATAAGAAAGATCAGACAGTATAAGTCTTTTTCTGATTTTCTTCACTTATCATAGTACCCCAGAAGGTCATCCATGATTTACTAATGTCAAAATTGCCTTCTTCCTTTATGACTGAAAATTTCCACTGACTATAAACACTATATTACATATTGTGTATTGAATGTACTATGTACCACAACTCCTTGTCCATCCATCCATTGACGGGTGTTAGGTTGCTTCCATGTCCTGGCTGATGTAGCAGTGTTGTTAAAACAAGGACGCAGATCTCTTTTGAGTTAGTGTTTTTTTTTTTTTTTTTTTTTTTTTGCTTTTTGGGCCATACCCGGCAATGCTCAGGGGTTACTCCTGGCTCTGCACTCAGGAATTACTCCTGGCGGTGCTCGGGGACCATATGGGATGCCGGGGATCGAACCCAAGGCCGGCAAAGGCCGGCCGCGTGCAAGGCAAACGCCCTACCCGCTGGGCTATCGCTCCGGCCCATTGAGTTAGTGTTTTTATTCCTTTCTAATAACCACTCAGAGATAGATTAGTTGGGATCCTCTGGTATTTCTGGTATTTCTGGTCATTCATTATGACCTAATATAATGGCTTTGAGGCTCTTTATGTTCCTGGAGCAAGCGGATGCCTTTGGGTTCTACTAGTATGATACAGGACATATGGAGATGTTACTGGTGCCCGCTCTAGCAAATAGATGATCAACGGGAAGATAGTGATAGTGATAGTGATCATTAGGAAACTTTATCCTGGTTTTCTTTTTCTTTCTTTTTTTTTTACCTTTTTTTTGGGGGTCACGCCCGGCAGTGCTCAGGGGATTCTCCTGGTTCTGCACTCAGGAACCACTCCTGGCGGTGCTGGGGGACCATATGGGATGCTGGGGATCGAACCCTGGCTGGCATGGGCCGGCTGCATGCAAGGCAAACTCCCTACCCGCTGGGCTATCGCTCGGCCCCACTTTTTTTTTTTTTTTGGTTTGTTTGTTTTGTTACTTGGGCTATGCCCAGCAGTACTCATTGCTTACTCCTGGCTCTGTACTCAGGGAATCAGTGCTCAGGGAACCATGTGGCGTGTCCGGGATCAAACCTGGATCGGCCATGTGCAGACGAGTGCCCTCCTCACTGTACTGCCTCTCCGGTCTCTTCACCCAGCTTTTCTTTCAGCTGCACCAACTGGGATCCCCAATGCAGGAGGGTTACCTTCCTCCCACACCCTCATGAATGTGAGGGGACATCTTCTACCTTGTTCTCTTGGCTTGCATTTTTCTGGCCAATGGTGATGTTGAGTGTTTTTTTAGCCTCATCCCATGGAGCTCAGGACTTACGGCTGAGTCTGCTCAGTGATCACTCCTGCCGGCTCTGCGGACCATGTGGGCTGCCAGAGAGAACACAGGCCGGCCATGTGCAGGAAAGGCCCTACCTGCTGTACTATCGCTCCAGCCCCAAGAGCTACTTCATATGCCGACTGGCCATTTGCATATCTTCTTTGGAAAAATGTATATTCATTTCCTCTGCTTGCTTTTTATTCAGATATTTTGCTTTATTAAGTTGTATGAGTTTACATATACATTTATGTATGGGTTTTTAATTGCATGTCAAGTTATGATTTGCAACTATTTTCTCATTATATTAGACAGATATTTTATTTTGGGGTGGAGAGAGGGAGATGGGGCCACACCCCCTTGGTGTTTGGGAGCTATTCCTCACTATGCTGGGGGGTCACTTCCTGCAGTTATTAGGGACCATTTACAACACTGGGGATCAAACTGAGGTTGCCATGGGCAAGTGAGTGCTTTAAGCCTTGTTCTGTCTCTCTGGCATGTGCCTTTTCATTTTGTTAATGATTTTCTTCGCTGTGCAATATTTTTTTTTAGTTTGATAAGTTCTACTTTGTGTTGATTTTCTTTTTGGTGTCAAATAAAAAAAATCATTGTCAAGACTAATGTTAAGGGCCAGCCGGAGCCATAGCCAGTGGGTAGGGCGTTTGCCTTTGCACGCAACCGGCCTGTGCCGGCCTGGGTTCTATCCCCGGAATCCCATATGGTCCCCTGAGCACCACCAGGAGTAATTCCTGAGTGCAGAGCCAGGAATAACCCCTGAGCATCGCCGGGTGTGACCCAAAAAGACAAAAAAAAAAAAAAAAAGACCAATGTTAAGGATCTTACAGTCCATACTCAAATTAAGACACTCTCTGGGCCTGGTGCCCCCCCCACCCGCCCACGAACTGCCCCAGAGTAACCGGCCATATCATGCAGAGACTCAGACATACCAGGGAGAGCTGCCATCCGGCTCTCCCCCAAAGTCGCACAACTGCAAGCATCAGACTAGTGGAACTAGTGGTACATCAAACTAGTGGAACCAATCATGTCCTAGAATATACTACAATTCACAATGTGTAAGAAAGGGAAGTGAGAAGGAGAGGGAGAGAAAGACAGAGAGAGAGAGAGAGAGAGAGAGAGAGAGAGAGAGAGAGAGAGAGAGAGAGAGAGAAGAGATAAAGAACCTGCCATGGAGGCAGGCTGGGGGGAAGGGAAGGGAAGTGGGGACATTGGTGGTGGGAGATGGGCACAGGTGGAGGGATGGGTGTTGGAACACTGTACAACCAAAACTCAAATATGAACATCTTGTAATTGTATATCTAAAGGTGGTATAATAAAATACTTTTTAACATTTATAAAATATTTTTTTTTAAAAAAAGACACTCTCTAGGGGCCGGAGGCGATAGCCCAGCGGGTAGGGCGCCTGCCTTGCACGCTTGGCCGGCTTATGCCGGCCCGGGTTCGATCCCCGGCATCCCATATGGTCCCCCGAGCACCGCCAGGAGTAATTCCTGAGCGCAGAGCCAGGAGTAATCCCTGAGCATCGCCGGGTGTGACCCAAAAAGCAAAAAAAAAAAAAAAAAAAGACACTCTCTAGGGGTTGGGGAAAAAAAAAAGACACTCTCTGGGGCTGGAGCGATAGCACTGCGGGTAGGGCGTTTGCCTTGCACTCCAGCCACCCTGGGTTCAATCCCTGACATCCCATATGGTCCCCGAGTACCACCAGGAGTAATTCCTGAGTGCAGAGCCAGGAGTAACCCCTGAGCACTGCCAGGTGTGACCCACAAAAGCAAAGAAAAAAATGAAAACAAAAAAATCAAATTAAGAAGCTCTAGACTGAAATAAAATGACAGGAGCTGGAAAGAGAATACAGCAGATCAGTGGCTAGAACATTTGCCACGCATGTAACCATCCAGGTTTGATCCCCAGCACCCCACGTAGTCTCCTGAGCCCTGCCAGAGGTGGTCCCTTGTTGGGTTCTGAGCTGCTAGCCTTAGGGCCCAGCACTTTCCCCACCACAAGACCCTAAGGGCAGGACCCAGAAATGGGCCCTGCCCATATGGTTACACCCAAAACATCTGTGCTTATCCAAGCTAAGGTGAGGCAGAAAGTGCCTGGTCTTCTAACTCTGATCACAGGAATATGTAAATCAATGATCGTTGTCTTGCAAATGTTACCTTGCAAATGCTAAATCTGTGATTGTTTTGTTACAATGGCCCAGGAGCTTGCAAATGCCCTGTGATGTGTGCTTGTAGCCCCTCCACCCAAATATCGTATAAAAGGCTTAAACTGTGCTCAGTAAATTGAGTGTTGCTATCCAGAACTCCCTGCTACATCGGTGTCGGTCTTTCTTTCCTTTTCTCAGCAGCAGCGGCAAGGCAAAGTTTCTAAGTCCATTCCTCTCCTTTTCCCGTTTTTCCACAGGGATTAAGTCCGGCAAGATCTAGGTCTTCCTCGTTTGTGCCCGGCGGGGGGCTGGGGGACTGCTGCAGGCCAGGGCCCCGATAGTCCCTAACATAGAGCCAGGGAATCAACCCTGAGCACCACTGGGTGTGACCCAAAAACAGAAAGAAAAGAAACAAGAGCCGTAGCCACTGCTGTCTCAATTAGAAAAAAAAAAAGATGACTAGATATGTAAAAAGACTGGGAGAAAGAAAAATATTTACTTATCACACATCTGACAAAGGACTAATATACAAGATCTATAAAAACATGCAAAACTTAAGAGAAAAGAATGTTAAATATGGGAAGAGCTGAACAAAAACTTCCTTAAAGAACTGCAGATGGCCATAGGATAGTTAAAAGCGTTATCATTTATTTTCAGGGAAATGCAAATTAAGTCAACAATGAGATCACCTTACATCTGTGAGATTAGCACACAGTCAAAAGGAGCAAACAGCCAGTGGCAGGGATGTGGGAGAAAGAAAACCATTGTTGGTGGGAATTTCTTCTGGTTGGGTCTCCATGTAAAACAGTATATAGCCTTCTGAAAAAATTCAGAATTGAGATAATCGTCCTGGTAGTAAGGCACTTGCCTTGTACTCAGCTGGTTCAACCCCTGGTAGTCCATATCGTCCTTCCAGCACTCTAGGCGTGATCCCTAAGCACACAGCTAGGAGTAAGCCCTGAGTGTTGCTGGGTGTGGCCCCAAACCTACCCCTCATAAAAAAGAATTGAACTTCCATGTGAACCAACAATACACCTTTTTTTTTTCTTTTCCGGTCACACCCGGCAATGCTCAGGGGTTTCTCCTGACTCTGCACTCAGGAATTACTCCTGGCAGTGCTCGGGGGACCATATGGGATGCCAGGGACAGGCCGGCATGTGCAAGGCAAACGCCCTACCCTCTGGGCTATCGCTTGGGCCCCAACAATACACCTTTTAGCATCTTCCCCTAAAGCCCCAAAACAGTTTTTTTTTCCAAAAAAAAAATGGAATGACAACTTTTTTTTTTTGCTTTTTGGGTCACACCCGGCAATGCTCAGGGGTTACTCCTGGCTCTGCACTCAGGAATTACTCCTGGTGGTGCTCGGGGAACATATGGGACGCGGGGATCGAACCCGGCCGGCACAGGCCGGCGCGATGCAAGGCAAACGCCCTACCCGCTGGGCTACCGTTCCAGCCCGGAATGACAACTTTTAAGAAAAGATGTTTTTGGGTGCCAGAGGCGATAGCCTAGTGGGTAGGGCGTTGCCTTGCATGCACCCGACCTGTGCCGGCCCGGGTTCGTCCCCGGCATCCCATATGGTCCCCACCGCCAAGGAGAGGTGCAGAGCCAGGGTAACCCCTGAGCCCAGGAGTAACCCCTGAGCTTTGCCGGATGTGACCCAAAAAAAGCAAAAAAAAAAAAAAAAAGAAAAAGAAAGAAAGAAAAGAAAAGATATTTTTTTTTGCTTTTTGGGTCACACCTGGCAATGCTCAGGGGGTTACTCCTGGGCTCAGGGGTTACTCCTGGCTCTGCACTCAGGAATTACTCCTGGTGGTGCTCAGGGGACCATATGGGATGCCGGGATCGAACCCGGGTCGGCATGAAACGGCTGCATGCAAGGCAAACGCCCTGCCCGCTGGACTATCACTCCGGCCCCAGAAAAGATGTTTGCACTCATATTCATTAAAGTGCTGTTTACTATTCATAGTAGCCAAGATTTGGAAACAACTCTAGTGCCCGAGGACAGATGAGTGGATGAAAACTCTGGTCAAAACTCTGGCCCCTTATATATGGGGCCTGGAGCGATAGCCCAGTGGGTAGGGTGTTTGCCTTGCACACAGCTGGCCTGTGCCTCCCGCCCGGGTTCCATCCCCTATGGTCCCCTGAGCACCGCCAGGAGTAATTCCCTGAGTGCAGAGCCAGGAGAAACCCCTGAGCATTGCGGGTGTGACCCAAAAAAGAAAAAAAAAAGTGCTATATAGACTATTCACTGTTCAGCTGTTCAGCTAAAAGGAAAGATGAAATTTTGCAATTTGCTGCAACATGGATGGACCAAGAGGGTATTATGTTGAGTGAAGGAGAGGGGAAATTACAGAATGATCTTTCTCTTCCGTGGAGCCTAAAGGAACATCATAAGAGAATTACAGTCCGCCAATAGCAGCTGATTCGGAGTCAGCCAACAGAATCAAGTGTGCCGAGGAGATAGATATTGGTGGTGGGTGAGGACCTTGAGATGTTGGTGGAGTAACCTCAAAGTCCGGTGGTGGGTGTGGTGTGGGAACATTGTATGCCTGAAACTCTGTTATTAACATGCTATAAATCACAGTGCCTAAATAAAAACTGGGGAAAGAGAGGGAAAAAAAACCAGAACCTTGCAGCAGTTTTGCCTCTGGGAGTCACATGGGCATGATGTTCGAGTCTGGGATCCCTAATTGGTGTGTCTGGTGTGTTCAGCTTAATGTGGTGTCGAGATTTCCCACTACAAATGGTTTCATATATATATATATATATATATATATATTATTTTTTTTTTGCTTTTTTGGGTCACACCCGGCAATGCTCAGGGGTTTCTCCTGGCTCTGCACTCAGGAATTACTCCTGGCGGTGCTTCGGGGGGACCATATGGGATGCCAGGGATCGAACCCGGGGCCAGCATGGGCCGGCCGCATGCAAGGCAAGCGCCCTACCGCTGGGTTATCGCTCTGGCCCCATGGTTTCCAATATTGAGGAGACTCTCCTTTCTTTTACCATTAATTTTATTGACCTCTTTGTTATAAAATATTGGTCATTGGGGCGGAGTGATAGCCCAGCGGGTAGGGTGTTTGCCTTGCACGCCGGCGGCCTGTGCTGGCCTGGGTTCGATCCCGGCATCCCATATGGTCCCCCCGAGCATCGCCAGGAGTAATTCCTGAGTGCAGAGCCAGGAGTAACCCCTGAGCATCGCCGTGTGTAACCCAAAAAAAAAAAAAAAAAAAAAAAAAAAAAATATTGGTCATTTCTATTTGGGTTTGGGCTTAGTTTTATTTCTGGGATCACTGTTCTGTTCTGCTGCTCTGTGTATCTGTTGTTTTGTCAATACCATGATGTTCTTATTACAAAAAGCTTCATAATATAATGAAATAAAAAGGTGTCATACCTCCAACATTGTTCTTTCCATGACTTCTTTGGTGGACCAGAACATTGCTGAAGCCGGCTCAGATCATGTCTCACATGCCAGCCTTTGGGTGTGACCCCAGCGCCACGTGGGCCCCTGAGCATCACCAGGGGGTGACCCTGCGGCTTGGACTCAGAAGTAGCCCCTGAAGTCCCCAAAACAAAAATTAAAAAATACTTTGTTTATTTCCGGTCTTTTTATGGTTCCTTGAATAATTCAGGAGTTTCTGTTTCGTTTCTGTGGAAGATGTCATTGGAATTTTGTTAGAAATTATAGTGAAGCTTCAGGTTGCTTTAGGGAAAGTATAAACATTGCAGTGATATTAATTCTTTCTCCGCATGAGCAGGGAACATCTTTCTATCTATTTGTGTCTTCGTTCGGTTCTCTCAATGTCTTAGAGTTTTATGTGTAAAGATCATTTATCTCCTGGGTTCAATATATACAGGCTGTCTTTTTTCTGTGATGCATTGTGAATGGAACTGTTTTCTTCATTGTTCTTCATTGCTAGTTCAATATTAGTGCAAAAAATGGATTTGTATATTAATTTTGTAGCCTCCAGCTTTATTGGATTGGTTTATTGTTCTAACAATGTTTTGTTGGCGAACTTAGAATTTTCTGTGTACAGTCTTTCAAACAGAACCTGTTTTACATCATCCTTTCTTATTTTATCATTTGCTTGCTGGATTGCTCAGAGTACTCCAACACTCAGTGCTAACATGAGCAGAAGCAGTAAGGGCACCATTATCTTCATTCTCACCTTAGAAGAAGCCACCAAGTAAGTTGATTTGGTCTTGTCTTACATGACTTTGGTTGGTTGTTTTGGTCGGGGTCAGATTAGAGCCCCTATATTGGGCACTGTGCAGAGCTTCAGGGCTTGCTCCTGGAAGTGCTCTGGACCACATTGCATTGGAGATCAAACCTGGGTCTCCTCCAGTTCTTTGATCTAGCTCATAGCCCAGTTGAAAGTTTTTGTCATTGGAGTTGAGAGATAATACAGTAGGGAAGGCACTTTGCACAAACCAAAACAGGTCCAAGGCAGGTTTGATTTCTGGTTTCCCCCTATCCTGCCAGGAGTAAGACCTAAGCAAAACTGGGTGTGCCTCTCCCCCCAAAAAAAGCCTAAGGGGTTTTGTCATTGATGGATGGACGGCGTCCTCTGTTATATGCTTCTTACCTTTCTTGTGTATCATACCAATGGAACTGCAGTGTTGAAACACGCTTGAATCCCTGAAGTGAATCCCTCTTGACTGTGATATATCATGCTTTGCTGAATTGTTGAATTGAGCTTACTAGTATTTTATTTGGATTCCTTATGTATTGTTTTATGTCTCATCCCCTTAACTTCTCTGTAGTTATTAATGGCAGTGCAGTGATGGGATTGACTATTTAACAATAACCCTAATATTAATTATTTTCAACTTCAACCATAGCCAAACATATATCCTAACCTCACCTAAACCTTAACCCTAATGCTAAACCTAATTATATCCCTAATGGCACAGGCCTAAGTCTAACCATTACCTTAAATCAGAGGTTACTCCTGGCTCTGCACTCAGGAATTACTCCTGGAGATGCTCGGGGGATCATAAGGGATGCCGGGGATCGAACCGGGGTTGGCTGCATTTAAAGGCGAACTCCCTACCCACTGTGCGATTGCTCTGGTCCCCTAATACTAACTTTCATCTTCAATCTTAACAATAGCCAAACCCTAAACTATAACCTATCCTGAAACCTAACCCTAATTATAACCTTAAACATTATATGACCCTTGTCCTTGAGCGCTAGGCCCATTAATCGCCCTAAGTTTAACATTCACCCTAAGACCGTAATGCTAACACTAGCATAGACCTAACCATTACCCTAGATTTAACGTCACTCTAATACTTTCAGTTTCAACCTTAACCATAGCCAAAAATAATCCACAGCAGCACAATTCTGAACCCCTAACAGTAGCCCTAATACTAAGTATAACACTGATACTAACCCTATGCTTTCATAGGCCTAATCCAACCAATAACCCTAAATTTAACATTCACCCTAATACTAAATTTCTTTCTCTTTTCCTTTTTTTTTTTTTTTTTTTTGGTCACATCTAGCTATGCTCAGGGAGGTTACTCCTGGCCTTGCACTCAAGGTTCCTTTTTTTTTTTTTTTTTTTTTTTTTTTTTTATCTTTTTGGGTCACACCCGGCAATGCTCAGGGGTTATTCCTGGCTCTTTGCTCAGGAATTACTTCTGGCGGTCGGGGACCATATGGGATGCTGAGAATCGAACCGGGTCAGCCGTGTGCAAAGCAAATGCCCTACCCGCTGTGCTATCGCTCCGGCCCCTCAGGGCCATACTTTTGGCCATGCTCAGGAGATCATATGGGATGTGAGATCGAGCGCAGGTTGGCTACATGCAAGGCAAATGCCCCTACCTGCTGTACTATCGCACTGAATTTCATATTGAAAGTAACCATGGCCAAACCTAAATCTTTTTTTTTTTTTTTTTTTTTTTGGTCACACCCGGCGACACTCAGGGGTTACTCCTGGCTCTGCACTCAGGAATTACTCCTGGCGGTGCTTGGGGACCATATGGGATGCCGGGGATCGAACCCGGGCCGGCATGGGCCGACCGCGTGCAGAGGCAAATGCCCTACCCGCTGGGCTATTGCTCCGGCCCCCCAAACCTAAATCTTAACCCTAACCTAAATCCTAAACATAACCCTAACCACAATTATAACCCTAACTCTTATCACTAAACGGTACCCTGACATTGGCCTAATCTTATGAATACCCTAATTTTTTTTTTCCTTTTTGGGTCACACCCGGCAATGCTCAGGGGTTACTCCTGGCTCTGCACTCAGGGAATTACTCCTGGCCGTGCTCAGGGAACCATATGGGATGCCGGGAATTGGCATGGGCTGGCGCGTGCAAGGCAAGCGCCCTACCCGCTGGGCTATCGCCTGGCCCCATGATTACCCTAATTTTAACATTTACCTAATGCTAATATTCATTTTCAAATGCAAGCATAGAAAAACCTAACCCCTAACTCTCACTAGAACCTTAACCCCTAATTATGACCGTAACCTTAATACTAACCTTGCCCAAGTATAGACCTAACCATTACCATTACCCTAAATATAATAGTCACCCTAATACTAGCTTTTATTTTCAAACTTCACCATAGCCAAACCTAAACCATAGACTATCCTGAACCCTAACAGCAATCCTGATCCTAATTATAACCCTAAACCATGTACTAAGCCTTGCCCTGGCACAGGGCCAACTCAATGTATTAGGGTTAGGATTATAATAAGGGTTAGGATTAGGGTTCAGGTGATAGTCAGGACTTAGGTTTGTCTATGGCTGAAGTTAGTATTAGGATGAATATTAAATTTAGGTCAATTGGTAGGTTAGGCCTAAGCTAGAGTAAGTGTTAGGGTTAGAATGCAGTAAGGGTTAGGATTGGGTTCTGGTTATGGTGAGGGATAGGTTTGACTATGTTTGAAGTTTATTAGGGAAAAGAGTTAAATGTAGGGTAACTGGTAGGATTTGCCATAAGCTTGGGTATGGGGCCACTAGATCAAACCCACCAGCAAGCTGTACCAGCAGTGCCTGGTGGTTCATGCATGCGGGCACAGCCTGTCCTCCAACCCTTTGCACCATCTCGCTGCCCTTGAGTGCTTTTTTTGAGTCTTGTTCCTGCGTGGACGGTCTTGCAGGCAGCCTGGACAGTGGACTTCAGCAGCCTCTCAGGAAACCTCCCCTATGACCCAGGTCTGTCTTGCATGACTTGTTGGGGCCAAGGGAAACAGACCAAAGTGTGGGTCCTGGCCTGATGGGGCCACTGTGGAGGAAAGTAGGCAGATGTGTCTGGGCCTGAGGTCAAGCTGGAATGGACGGAACGTCCTGACCATGGGCTGTCCATTAAGACAAAGTCCTGTGGAAAGAGGGAAATGGAGACTGAGATGGGAGGGTCCACGCAGAGCTCCAGGGTCACGGCTTGTATGGGAAGGGTCCACGCAGAGCCCCAGGGTCAGCGCTTGTATGGGAAGGGTCCACGCAGAGCTCCAGGGTCACGCGCTTGTATGGGAAGGGTCCACGCAGAGCCCCAGGGTCACGGCTTGTATGGGAAGGGCCACGCAGAGCCCCAGGGTCACGGCTTGTATGGGAAGGGCCCACGCAGAGCTCCAGGGTCACGGCTTGTATGGGAAGGGTCCATACAGAGCTCCAGGGTCACAGCTTGTATGGGAAGGGCCCACGCAGAGCTCCAGGGTCAGGGCTTGTATGGGGAAGGGTTCATGCGGATCTCAGGGTCAGGACTTGTATGGGAAGGGTCCACGCGCGAGCTCCAGGGTCAGGGGCTTGTATGGGAAGGGCCCACGCAGAGCCCAGGGTCACGGCTTGTATGGGAAGGGCCCACGCAAGAGCTCCAGGGTCAGGGCTTGTATGGGAAGGGCCCACGCAGAGCTCCAGGGTCATGGCTTTTATGGGAAGGGCCCACGCAGAGCTCCAGGGTCACGGCTTGTATGGGAAGGGTCCGCATGAGCTCCAGGGTCACGGCTTGTATGGTAAAGGTCCACGCAGAGCTCCTGGGTCACGGCTTTTATGGGAAGGGTCCACGCAGAGCCCCAGGGTCAGCGCTTGTATGGGAAGGGTCCACGCAGAGCTCCAGGGTCACGGCTTGTATGGGAAGGGTCCACGCAGAGCCCCAGGGTCACGGCTTGTATGGGAAGGGCCCACGCAGAGCCCCAGGGTCACGGCTTGTATGGGAAGGGCCCACGCAGAGCTCCAGGGTCACGGCTTGTATGGGAAGGGTCCATACAGAGCTCCAGGGTCACGGCTTGTATGGGAAGGGCCCACGCAGAGCTCCAGGGTCAGGGCTTGTATGGGAAGGGTTCATGCGGATCTCCAGGGTCAGGACTTGTATGGGAAGGGTCACCAGCGGAGCTCCAGGGTCAGGGCTTGTATGGGAAGGGCCACGCAGAGCTCCAGGGTCACGGCTTGTATGGGAAGGGCCCACGCATGAGCTCCAGGGTCAGGGCTTGTATGGGAAGGGCCCACGCAGAGCTCAGGGTCATGGCTTTTATGGGAAGGGCCCACGCAGAGCTCCAGGGTCACGGCTTGTATGGGAAGGGTCCACGCAGAGCTCCAGGGTCACGGCTTGTATGGTAAAGGTCCACGCAAGAGCTCCTGGGTCACGGCTTTTATGGGAAGGGTCCGCGAGCTCCAGGGTCAGGGGCTTGTATGGGAAGGGTTCATGCGGATCTCCAGGGTCAGGGCTTGTATGGGGAAGGGCCCACGCAGAGCTCCAGGTCAGGGCTTGTATGGGAAGGGCCCACGCAGAGCTCCAGGTCAGGGCTTGTATGGGAAGGGCCCACACAGAGCTTCAGGGTCAGGGCTTGTATGGGAAGGGTCCACGCAGAGCTCCAGGGTCACGGCTTGTATGGGAAGGGTCCACGCAGAGCTCCAGGGTCACGGCTTGTATGGTAAAGGTCCACGCAGAGCTCCAGGGTCACGGCTTGTATGGGAAGGGTCCACGCAGAGCTCCAGGGTCACGGCTTGTATGGGAAGGGCCCACGCAGGCTCCTGGGTCACGGCTTGTATGGGAAGGGCCCACGCAGATCTCCAGGGTCACGGCTTGTCTGGGAAGAGTCCACGCAGATCTCCAGGTCACGGCTTGTATGGGAAGGGCCCACGCAGAGCTCCAGGTCACGGCTTGCAAGGAAGGGCCCCACAGAGCTCCAGGGTCACAGCTTGTATGGGAAGGGCCCATGCAGACCTCCAGGGTCACGGCTTGTATGGGAAGGGCCCACGCAGATCTCCAGGGTCACGGCTTGTATGGGAAGGGTCCACGCAGAGCTCCTGGGTCACGGCTTGTATGGGAAGGGTCCACGCAGAGCTCCTGGGTCACGGCTTGTATGGGAAGGGTCCACGCAGAGCTCCTGGGTCACGGCTTGTATGGGAAGGGTCCACGCAGAGCTCCTGGGTCACGGCTTGTATGGGAAGGGTCCACGCGAGATCTCCAGGGTCACGGCTTGTATGGGAAGGGCCCACGCAGATCTCCAGGGTCACGGCTTGTATGGGAAGGGTCCACGCAGAGCTCCTGGGTCACGGCTTGTATGGGAAGGGTCCACGCAGAGCTCCAGGGTCACGGCTTGTATGGGAAGGGCCCACGTAGATCTCCAGGGTCACGGCTTGTATGGGAAGGGCCCACGCAGAGCCCCAGGGGTCACGGCTTGTATGGGAAGGGTCCACGCAGAGCCCCAGGGTCACGGCTTGTATGGGAAGGGTCCACGCAGAGCCCCAGGGTCACGACTTGTCTGGGAAGGGCCCACGCAGAGCCCCAGGGTCACGGCTTGTATGGGAAGAGTCCACACAGAGCTCCAGGGTCACGGCTTGTATGGGAAGGGCCCACGCAGAGCTCCTGGGTCACGGCTTGTATGGGAAGGGCCCACGCAGAGCTCCAGGGTCAGGGCTTGTATGGGAAGGGCCCACATAGCTCCAGGGTCAGGGCTTGTATGGGAAGGGCCCACGCAGAGCCCCAGGGTCCACGGCTTGTATGGGAAGGGCCCACGCAGAGCTCCTGGGTCACGGCTTGTATGGTAAAGGTCCACGCAGAGCTCCAGGTCACGGCTTGTATGGGAAGGGTCCACGCAGAGCTCCTGGGTCACGGCTTGTATGGGAAGGGTCCACGCAGATCTCCTGGGTCACGGCTTGTATGGGAAGGGTCCACGCAGATCTCCAGGGTCACGGCTTGTATGGGAAGGGCCCACGCAGAGCTCCTGGGTCACGGCTTGTATGGGAAGGGCCCACGCGAGCTCCTGGGTCACGGCTTGTATGGTAAAGGTCCACGCAGAGCTCCAGGTCACGGCTTGTATGGGAAGGGTCCACGCAGATCTCCAGGGTCACGGCTTGCTTGGGAAGGGTCCACGCAGATCTCCAGGGTCACGACTTGTCTGGGAAGGGCCCACGCAGAGCCCCAGGGTCACGGCTTGTATGGGAAGGGTCCACACAGAGCTCCAGGGTCACGGCTTGTATGGGAAGGGCCCACGCAGAGCTCCTGGGTCACGGCTTGTATGGGAAGGGTCCACGCAGAGCTCCTGGGTCACGGCTTGTATGGGAAGGGTCCACGCAGAGCTCCTGGGTCACGGCTTGTATGGGAAGGGTCCACGCAGAGCTCCTGGGTCACGGCTTGTATGGGAAGGGGCCCCACGCAGAGCCCCAGGGTCACGGCTTGTATGGGAAGGGTCCACGCAGAGCTCCAGGGTCACGGCTTGTATGGGAAGGGTCCACGCAGAGCTCCTGGGTCACGGCTTGTATGGTAAAGGTCCACGCAGAGCTCCAGGTCACGGCTTGTATGGGAAGGGTCCACGCAGAGCTCCAGGGTCAGGGCTTGTATGGGAAGGGTCCACGCAGAGCCCCAGGGTCACGGCTTGTATGGGAAGGGTCCACGCAGAGCTCCTGGGTCACGGCTTGTATGGGAAGGGTCCACGCAGAGCTCCTGGGTCACGGCTTGTATGGGAAGGGTCCACGAGATCTCCAGGGTCACGGCTTGTCTGGGAAGGGCCCACGCAGAGCTCCTGGGTCACGGCTTGTATAGTAAAGGTCCACGCAGAGCTCCAGGTCACGGCTTGTATGGGAAGGGTCCACGCAGAGCTCCTGGGTCACGGCTTGTATGGTAAAGGTCCACGCAGAGCTCCAGGTCACGGCTTGTATGGGAAGGGTCCACGCAGAGCTCCTGGGTCACGGCTTGTATGGGAAGGGCCCACGCAGATCTCCTGGGTCACGGCTTGTCTGGGAAGGGCCCACGCAGAGCTCCTGGGTCACGGCTTGTATGGTAAAGGTCCACGCAGAGCTCCAGGTCACGGCTTGTATGGGAAGGGCCACGCAGAGCTCCAGGGTCACGGCTTGTATGGGAAGGGCCCACGGAGCTCCTGGGTCACGGCTTGTATGGGAAGGGTCCATGCAGGCCTCCAGGGTCACGGCTTGTATGGGAAGGGCCCCACACAGAGCTCCAGGGTCAGGGCTTGTATGGGAAGGGCCCATGCAGACCTCCAGGGTCAGGGCTTTCTGTGGGTCCCAGAGCATAGCAGCAGCTGTGAGGTCAGACTGGAGGGCTATCTCAGGCCACGTGTGGGACACAGGAGGTGCGAGACACAGGAGCTGGGGCCGGCCGTGGGAGGAAGAGCGTCTGTCCTGCCCAGCAGTGCTGATGGGTGTCAGAAATGGGTCCAGGGCTCCTCCCTCCCGGCCAGGAGCCCCCTCTGCACCTCCTCAAACCAGCTGGGCCAAGAAAGGCAGATTATACACCCCATCCCCATTTCAGACCTAACAAAATTGGGGGGAGGGGGCCAAGACTGACCACAGCAGTCTGGAGAGGGCGGGTGTACAGCCCCGGGGGTGCAGTCCCCAGCACGGCGCTTTCCTGTGGGTCAGTGCTACAGGCAGTGACCTCAGGCATGTCCCCGGCCTCTCTGCCACTTCCTGTCTGATATGGAGCCCTCCAGGGCCGTGGAGTTGGGAGCAGAGCAGACTTTCTCCAAGTCACTTAGCTCAGCGCTTGGCACAGCCCACATTCCCGTGAGCACAGGTTGCATTAGCCACGTTTTGCAGCGTTGCTTAACCGCCGCTCCCAGCCCCGCACCCCACCCCCACGGGTGGCTACTGGTTTCTTAAGGCTCCTGGACCCTAATCTGAATCTTTGTGGAGAAATGAAAACATGAAAATGGAGGGGCTGGGTGATAGTCCAGCAGGTAGGGCGTTTGCCTTGCACGCGGCCAACCTGGGTTCGACCCCGGCACCCCATATGGTCCCCTAACACTGCCAGGCGTAATTCCTGAGTGCAGAGCCAGGAGTAACCCCTGAGCATCGCCGGGTGTGACACCCCCCAAAAAGCAAAAACCCTGAACATGGGCTTTTCTAACCATCTCAGGAGTTCCTGACCTTGGCGCCCTGCCTCCCTGGGCCGTCTGCCTGCAACCAGCACGCATTGACACGTGGCTATGTGCCTCTGTGTGTGTGACTGTGACACCTCGCCACAGAGGGCATCTGTACGACCACAGGCTCACCCTCATCTGACGGACCACCAGCTGGCAAGGTCTGTGCCAGCACGGAACCATCTTAGAGCATCCACAACCCATGGGCACGGCGACCAGCTTTCATTGCGTCCTGAAGAGAGAATCAGAGGCAGGAGCACCCCAAGGAGGGTTGCTCCTCCCCCACCCCCTGCCAGATCTGCGAGGGCAGACAGTATCCAGCTCCCGAAACGCTGCCAGGGACCGTCCCCAGCCCTGCCAAAGATGTCTAGTTAAGGGATGGATCAGCCACCAAGACTGAAGCAAACAAAGCCCAGGACCAGATGGTGAATCCTACCAAGTATTCGAGGAAGAGTGAATGCCAATCCTATTGAATTCTTCCCCCAAAAGAAGTAGGGTACTCTTTCAAACTGAATGGCGCTAAAAGCAAAGCCAGTAAAGGACACTCTGAAAAAGAAAATCATAGGCGAATATTCCTGAGAAATGTAGATCAAGTATCTGTCGTAGGGACCAGAGCAATAGTGCGCTGGGAGACTGTACTCTGACAGAGAACAGTGGGCAGTGCAGTGGCCGGGACAGCGGGCAGTGCAGCGGCAGTGGGCAGCGGACAGTGTAGTGGCAGGGGACACATTGGCAGTGTAGTGGCAATGGGCGGCGGGCAGTGTAGTGGCAGTGGGCAGAGGGCAGTGCAGCGGCAGGGAACAGTGGGCAGTGCAGCGGCAGGGAGCAGTGGGCAGTGCAGCGGCAGGGGACAGCGGGCAGTGTAGGGGCAGGGGACAACGGGCAGTGCAGTGGCAGTGGGCAGCAGGCAGTGCAGTGACAGGGGGCAGCGGGCAGTGCAGTGGCAGTGGGCAGCGGGCAGTGCAGTGACAGGGGCAGTGGGCAGTGCAGTGACAGGGGGCAGTGGGCAGCAGGCAGTGCAGTGACAGGGGCAGTGGGCAGTGGCAGTGGGCAGCAGGCAGTGCAGTGACAGGGGGCAGTGGGCAGTGCAGCGGCAGTGGGCATCGGGCAGTATAGTGGCAGGGGGCAGAGGGCAGAGCAGCGACACCCCTGAAGGTTCCCCTGAGCCCCAGGGCCACCCCTTTTCTGGAATCCTCCGTCCAGTTTCTCCCACAAGCGTCACTCCACAGTGCAGTGCCTAACCCTGCCTGCAGAGGGCTCTCCAACCCAAGGCCATTGTGTGGGTGTCAGTGAGCAGTTACAGCAGGTGCCACCCACCAGGGTCGGCAAGAAGCCTCTTGCATGAGCCTGGGGAGACTGAGCCGGAGTTTGCTCTTCTCCACGCGAGACCCCCGAGACCTACGGTGTGAAAGCCAGGGTGATTCCCAGCATATCTGGCCATCGTGCTCCGGGCAGCTCTGTGAAACTGGGAGAGAAGCACAGTTTGGCTCTACCCACATCTAGTTGTGCACGTTTCTGGGGGTCGAGCTGGCTGAAACCCAGCTATGGCAGCTTCCATAAAGGCATGTCAGTGGTGCTGTGCATCAGCCGCCCAGCTCCTGGCCCCAGGCCGTGGAAGGATGCTCAGCCAGCACAGTGCCTGTGCATTGTGATTTATTCTGCTGTTATTAACAGCGTTTCACGGGCAGGAGTCACAGTACAGCAGATAGGGCATTTGCCTTGTACACGCCGACCCGATTCAATCCCCAGAGGCCCATATGGTCCCTTGAGAGTAATCCCTGAACATTGCCAGGTGTGACCCAAAAAAGCTAAGTAAATACATTTTAAAAATTTAATAATAGGGGCCGGAGCGATAGCCCAGCAGGTAGGGCGTTTGCCTTGCAGCGCTGGCCCATGCCGGCCCAGGTTCGATCCCTGGCATCCCATATGGTCCCCGAGCACCGCCAGGAGTTATTCCTGAGTGCAGAGCCAGGAGAAACCCCTGAGCATCGCCGGGTGTGACCCAAAAAAGTAAAAAAAAAAAAAAAATTAATAATAAAGTTTTAGTGAGGGCGGGGCGATAGCCCAGCGGGTAGGGTGTTTGTCTTGCTCGCAGTCGGCCTCTGCCGCCCGGGTTTGATCCCCGGCATCCCATATGGTCCCCGAGCACCGCCAGGAGTAATTCCTGAGTGCAGAGCCAGGAGTAACTCCTGAGCATTGCCGGTGTAACTAAAAAAAGCAAAAAAAAAAATTTAAAAAAAAATAAAGTTTCAGTGAAAAACTCAGGTATCGGGTTTGTGACTGAAATCTCCAGACTTTCATGGAGTCAAGGATGGGCTACCTCCTCCCATCTCTGTCCTTCCGGAAGGCCCAGCAGATGCCACCATGCTCCAAAGCCACCACTCAGTTAAAAATTTTAACTTTTTTTTTTTTTTTTTTGCTTTTTGGGTCACACCGGCGATGCTCAGGGGTTACTCCTGGCTCTGCACTCAGGAATTACTCCTGGCGGTGCTCAGGGACCATATGGGATGCTGGGGATCGAACCCTGGCCGGTACAGGCCGGCCGCGTGCAAAGGCAAACACCCTACCCACTGGGCTATCGCTCCAGCCCCCTCAGTTAAAAAATTTAACTCCAACTTTATCACCCTGTTAAAGACTGAAATCCCTGGAGTGCACAGCTGCTAGAATACAGAGACACCGAGAAGCACATGTACACCCAATTTGTTCCTAACAGCTCAGTAAAAAAGGTTACGACCTTAACAGCATCATTATGAGATGCATGCTGTAATAAGCAATATAAATTAATTTAATTAGTGTTTGCTAAGGGAGCAAGCTGGGGGGTTGGTGGTGGGACTGGTGTTGGAATATTGAATACTTGAAACTACTATATTGTGAACAACTTTGCAAATCACTGTATTTAAATAAAGTTTAAAAAATTTAAATAATAGATAGCATGCAGAGCCTCAAACGCGGCTGGGTAAGCTGGAACTCGGCTCTCCCCAGGATCAGCTGACCATGGGGCTCCCAGGAGAACAGATGGGTTTTGGGAGTGGGCCCGTCACCTCTGGGGGGTCCCGGAAGCAGCCGGATGAGACTTGCCCACCACACTAGCCGCCACCTTCGCTGTCCAGACACTGCAACATATCAGCCCACCCGGGAGGGATGCTACCTCAAGACCAGATTAACTGAGCAAAGCGGTTCGCTGTCCAGGCGCTGACCATGAGGACCCTAAGTTGCGTGGCCCTAGCGGTCCATCAAACTAGTGGAAACAGTTATGTCCTTTAATGTACTGCATTCTACGATGTGTAGGAAAGTTAGATGGGAGGGAGAGATAGAGAGGAGAGAAAAGACATACAGAACCCGCCAAGTAGTTGAGGTGTGGGAGGGGGGAGGGAGGTGAGGACATTGGTGATGGGAGATGGGTTCGGGTGGAGGGATGGGTGTGGAACACTGTAGAACCATAACTCTACATGAGCATCTTGCAATTGTATGTCTAAAAGTGGTGTAATAAAATTTGAAAAAAAAATTAAATAATAATAAAGTTTCGGGCATGCAATATTCTTTTTTTTTTTTTTTGGTTGTTGGGTCACACCCAGCAATGCTCAGGGGTTACTCCTGGCTCTGCACTCAGGAATTACTCCTGGCAGTGCTCCGGGGACCACCTGGTAGACTATCACTCCGGCCCAGAGGGCATGCAATACTCTTGACACTGATCCCACCATTAGTGTCAGCTTCACTCCAATCAATGACCCATCTCCAATACATCCTGTTGATAGACTCAGTTCTGCAGATCAAGAGTCTGTTCCCATTGGCCAGTTCAGGTCCCTTCCGGTGCCTTTACAGCCCTCCTTTGAGAGAGCTGGTTCTGTATCCGTCGCTCTCTGCTGATTGATGTCACTCCATGCCATGGTGTTTAGTTCCACTGACATAGCAGCCAGTTGCAGAATTTCATCTTTTCTTTCAGCCAAGTAACAGTTCTTCATGTATCATCACAGTTTCTTTATTCACTCATCTCTTCTTAGGATCTTGGGTTGTTTCCAAATCTTGGCTGTTGTGGTTTGTTTTTTTTTTTTTTTTTTTTTTTTGCTTTTTGGGTCACGCCCAGCAATGCTCAGGGGTTACTCCTGGCTCTGCACTCAGGAATCACTCCTGGCGGTGCTCGGGGACCATATGGGATGCTGGGGGATCGAACCCAGGCGGCTGCAGGCTGGCGGCGTGCAAGGCAAACGCCCCTACCTGCTGGGCTATCGCTCCAGCCCAAATCTTGGTTGTTGTGAATAATGCTGCAATGAACATAGAAGTACAAATATCTTTTTTTAATTAATGTTTTGGGGTCCTTGAGATAAATGCCAAGAAGTGGAATTTCTGGGTCATTTGGAAACTCAATTTTTCGTATTTGAGCTGTGTCCATCCTGAATCACATAGTGTGTCCAGCAACAGTCTTAGAAGGATGTTTAGGGTATGAGCTGAGATGAAGAAAATACCCACCTTGGGGCCAGAGCAATAGTATAGTGAGCATGGAATTTGCCTTGTATGTGGCAGACCGTGGTTCGATCCCGGCATCCCATACTGTCCCCTAAGCATTGCCAGGAGTAATTCCTGAGTGCAGAGCCAGGAATAACCCCCTGAACATCACCTTTTCTTTTCTTTTTTTTTTTTTTTTTTTTTTTTTTTTGTTTTTTGGGTCACACCCGCGATGCTCGGGGGGTTACTCCTGGCTCTGCACTCAGGAATTACTCCTGGCAGTGCTCGGGGGCCCATATGGGATGCCGGGAATCGAACCCAGGCCGGCACAGACCGGCCGGCGTGCAAAACGCCCTACCCGCTGGGCTATCCCGGCCCCACCTTTTCTTTTTCAAAAAAGAAAAAGAGAAAGAAGAGAAGAGAAGAGAAGAGAAGAGAAGAGAAGAGAAGAGAAGAGAAGAGAAGAGAAGAGAAGAGAAGAGAAGAGAAGAGAAGAAAAAAAGAGAAGAGAAGAGAAGAGAAGAAAAAAGAGAAGAGAAGAGAGGGAAAAGAAAAGAAAAGGAAAAGAAAGGAAAAGAAAAAGAAAAGAAAAAAAGAAAAGAAAAGAAAGGAAAAGAAAAGAAAGGAAAAGAAAAAAGAAAAAGAAAAGAAAGGAAAGGAAAGGAAAGGAAAGGAAAGAAAAGAAAGGAAAGGGCGAAGTGATAGCCCAGCGGGTAGGGCATTTGCCTTGCCGTGGCCAGCCATGCCGGCCCGGTTCGATCCTCGACATCCATATGGTCCCCGAGCACCGCCAGGGAGTAATTCCTGAGTGCAGAGCCAGGAGAAACCCCTGAGCATTGCCAGGTGTGACCCCAAATGCAAAAAAAAAAAAAAAAAAGAGAAAAGAAAAGAAAAGAAAAGATGGCAGGAGTAATAGCACAGTGGGTAGGGTGTTTGCCTTGCACACAACGAACCCGGGTTCCATCCCTGGTATCCCATATGGTCTCCCAAGCACCGCCAGGGAGTAATTCCTGATGCAGAGCCAGGGGTAACCCCTGAGCATTGCCGGGTATGACCCAAAAATAAAAAAAACAAAACAAAAACAAAACAAAACAAAAGAAATATCCACCTCTGCTATAAAGGTGACTTAGAGCTTTTTCACAAGCTCCTGAGAAAGTTCAACAAGCAGATTATGGGATCTCAAATAGCTCTTAGTCATAGGCAAATTCTCAAGCATCTATAAATGCACACCAGTCATATATATATGTGTGTGTGTGTGTGTGTGTGTGTGTGTGTGTGTGTGTATAATTCTGTTTGTGAAATGTATGTGGATTTTATTATCTATGATTAAGCAGAAAGAAAACAAATGACACATTTCTTTTTTTTTTTTTTTTTTTGCTTTTTGGGTCACACCCGGCAATGCTCAGGGGCTACTCCTGGCTCTGCACTCAGGAATTACTCCTGGCGGTGGGGGACCATATGGGGCTGCCGGGATCGAACCCAGGCCGGCATGAGCCGGCGCGTGCAAGGCAAATGCCCTACCCGCTGGGCTATCTCTCCGGGCCCCACATTTCTAATTTTTGCAAATTTTCTAAAATTCAGTAAGTATGGACCAGCAACCCAACATAAAGCAGATTATATAAAATAGAAACTTAACAGAAAAAAGAATATAGTCACACCCCATGAACCACCTTTGGCTCCAAGTAAGCTCATTCACCAGCCATGATCCAAAGACTTGTAAATAAATCTTGAAAGAGATCAATGAGTTGCAGAGATTTTTCTGGATCCCACGCAAGGCTGAGTCAACAGGGGCACCTCTGATGTGGATGGGTCAGCCCAGTGCCCACACAAACGGGCCTAAGTGACCAAAAATGTCCACACTCCACAATTGCTACCATGCTCCCAGCAAGAGGGACGAGCCTCACCCAGAAATTAATCCCCTGACAACCTCAGAGGATTAACATGTTAGTAATCTCTTTTTTTTTTTTTTTGGGTCACACCCGGCTACGCTCAGGGGTTACTCCTGGCTCTGCACTCAGGAATCACTCTTGGCAGTGCTCAGGGGACCATATGGGATGCCGGGATTGAACCCAGGCCTGCTCAGGCCTGCCGTGTGCAAGGCAAACGCCCTACCCGCTGGGCTATCACTCCGGCCCCAGTAATCTCTTATAAAAAGGGCTTAGTGTTAGGTATGTGGGTTTTGTGACTGAAAGCTCCAGGCTCTCAGGGAGTTGGGGATGGGCTACCTCCCACATCTCCCTGTTATTCTGCAAGACCCAGCAGTCACACACCGAGTTAAAAACTTAACTCCACTTCTATCATCCCATGAAAAATTTTGGACTTCCTGAGTGACATCTTAAACTCTACAGCACTGATAAACCCTGAGTAGCACACCAGATTGAATGAGATGTAGAAGGCAACCAATTTCTGTTGCAGGACACCTAAAAGCCTAGGCCTCTGCATCTTCCCTGGATTGCCTCCTGCAGGTCACTTCGTAGATAGGGGGTAGTCTAAATGTGGCAGTTTATCTGATCATGTATTCTTTTTTTTTTTTTTTTTTTTTTGCTTTTTGGGTCACACCCGGCAATGCTCAGGGGGCTACTCCTGGCTCTGCACTCAGGGAATCACTCCGGCGGTGCTCGGGGACCATATGGGATGCGGGGATCGAACCCAGGCCGCTGGGCTATCGCTCCGGCCCTGATCATGTATTCTATACTGGCTGGTATAAATATTCTCTCATGCTACCACAGTCATCGTGGGACTAGCTAGATCTTACCAGTATATTTGCCTGGCCATGTTGGATCTCTAAGTAATTAGACCAGAGAGAAATGCTGTTTGCCTCCAAGCAAGCAAGCATGGCTCCCCTGATAACTCAAAGGCAACTAAAATACAAAACTACCATGAAGTAGACGAGACTCTTGTGAAGGCTTGGAGAAATATTTAACTGGCATTAGTATTAGTCTTTGGTACAGAGACATGCCATCTCAGAAACCCCCTTCTCTACCCTATAAAGGCATTTCCAGGCAGATCTTGGTTCTAAACATTAGCATATAATAGGGCCTAGGTGAGGTGCTGGGAGAAATTACCTAAGGGCATTTGACCCTTCCTGATTCCCATAATAGTGGGAGGTCTGAGTTGCAGGGGTATAAAACCAGCCTGCTTCCTCTCTCCCTCTCTCTTTTTGGGCTCTCTTTTTTTTTTTTTTTTTGCTTTTTGGGTCACATCCGGCGATGCTCAGGGGTTTCTCCTGGCTCTGCACTCAGGAATTACTCCTGGCAGTGCTCGGGGACCATATGGGATGCCGGGATTGAACCCGGGCTGGCACAGGCTGGCGCGTGCAAGGCAAATTCCCTACCTACTGGGCTATCGCTCCGGTCCTTGGGCTCTCTTTTGGGGCTTGCACTCTTCTTGGAAGTCTTGTCTTTGTCTCCTCTTTCACTTCACTTGATCACTTGAATCCCGTTATTCATCGATTTGCTCGAGCGGGCGCCAATAACATTTCCATTGGACCCTATCACGTGCCAATGTAGCCCAATGGTATCTGGTTGATTCAGGAATATGAAGAGCCTCAAACCGTTCCTTCAGGGACTTTACAAGGAAGTCTGACCATCTTGTAGGTGGGCGGACACATGATCTTTTGACATCCCGTGGGATCCAGTCGGTAATGGCTCTAGTCCAGCGGTTGTCTCCAAATCAGTTGTCTCCAAATCTCCTCTTCACAGGGCCTTAACGCGTGGTGGCCGCCATCTTGGCCAACACGTGGTGGCCCCCATCTTGGCCTACACGTGGCTGGGGTTCTAGCCGGAAATCCTAAGCACAGGATTTTTCCTATTGCTAATTTGTATGCCTAAACCTGTGATAAGTAAAGCCTTTTAAAGCTGCATCGGGATTCCTGAGTCTTCATCCATTCCCGTCGCCTTCAGAGGTAGAGAGGGAACTCACTTCCCGGCACTGTTGGGGACCCTGGTGGCGTCCCTGAAAAAAATCTCAAGTGACAATATTTAAACACACAAGGCTTAACCGGTAACATGTTATGTTAGTAATATCTTATCTGAGGGCTTAGTGGCTCCATGATGATATACAACAATCTTTACTAACTTTCTTCTAATGAAACATTTTTTTTATCATTCTGTTAGCAAATTAATGATAAGCAAATAAAATAAATTGTTGAGGATCTGCTATGAGGGAATGTTTGAGAGGTGGCTGGGAAAGTTGGAGACAATGGTGGAGGGGAAGGAATAGTGGTGGTGGGTTTGGTGTTGGAATGTTGAATGCCTGTAACAAATCATCATGAACAACTTTGTGAACCACGGTGTTTATATAAAGCGTTGGGGGGAAATCACTATCACTAATCACTGTCTTCCCGTTCATCATTGATTTGCTCGAGCAGGCACCAGTAACATCTCCATGTGTCCTGTCTCATGCTAGTAGAGCCCAAGGGCATCCGCTTGCTCCAGGAACATAAAGAGCCTCAAGCTATTATATTAGGTTATGGGAATGACATAATATAAATGTTACTGGTATTTGGCATTTCAAATACGACACGGGCAGCTTGCCAGGCTTGCAGTGCGGGTGGCAAACTCTTGTAGTCACCTCTAAATACAGCATTTATTGATGAACCATGCGGCCACGCGAGCCGGGCTGTGATAGGCTGGTCTGCTGAATGGAGTTCTGATGAGAGGGGAAGTCCGGATGTGGAAAATGGCGGCCCTCATGGAGTGGGGAGACGTCTGACTTGTTGCGAGGCTCTGCTGGGGTGGCAAGCCAGGGCTAGAACCCGCCATCCCTCCCGAGCGCCTCATGAGTGCCTGGGGGTAATCATTTTTTAAAAAAAATAGATAAATATTTTTAAAGTGTCACTTTGGTCATCATTAGAAAATTGCTAAACTCGGGAGATGTCCCAAAAAGCCTGGAGTGAATGCTCCACACAATGGGCACCCAGGTTCTATCTCTGGCACCACATCACCGATTCCCAGAGCACCTCCGGGGTGGAGCCCAAAAGAGAGACGAAAACTTCGAATTTAAACCACAAGAACAAAGCCAGGTGAGATAGAACAGTGGTAGGTGCTCTCCCTCGCATGCAGCCCATCCAGTTTCAACCCCTGGCACCATCCATAAGGCTCTCTGAGCTCTGCCATGAGTGATCCCTAAGTGCAGAATCGGGAGTAAGGCCTGAGCTTCTGGGCATGACCCCCAAAGCAAGTAAACAACTATACACACACACACACACACACACACACACACAGCCCGACAAGAACAGTACAGAACAATTGTTCTCTCCATTAATATGGTGGGACGTAAAGCACCTAATAAGAGGTAACAAATGGCCAAATACTACAGGACTTGAGACCTGATCCACAGAACTCAGCTGAGCTGCGTGGGAATGGCCGGATGCTCTGGGGGAGGTTGTGGCGTTGGGGCACTGCACAAAACATTGTTTATCCTGCTGCTCCAGCGCTGTAAACGCCAGTGCCTGAAAGTAAAAGGTACATTATGAAAGAGTCCTCAGAGGGGCCAGAGCGGTAGTAAACGGTAGGGCACTTGCCTTTCACACAGCTGACCCGGGTTCGATCCCCAGCAATCCATATGGTCCCCTGAGCATCACCAGGAGTAATTCCAGGAGTAACCCCTGAGCATTTCTGGGTCTGATCCAAATAGCAAAAATAAAAACCAGCGGCCAGTTTGTACAATTACAAAGATGTTCATGTTTGGGTTTCGGACATACACTGTTCCAGCACCCATCCCTCCACCAGTACCCCTTTCCCACCACCAATGTCCCCACATTCCCTCCCTCCTCCCCTAGCCTGCCTCTGTGGCAGGCACTCTTTCCCCCTCTCTCTGTATCTCTCTCTATCTCTGTCTCTCTCTGTCTCTCTCTAGGAAGAGGGTTTTTTTGTTTTTGTTTTTTGAGTCACACCCGCCAATGCTCAGGGGTTACTCCTGGCTCTGCACTCAGGAATTACTCCCGGCAGTGCTCGGGGGGACCATATGGGATGCCGGGGATCGAACCCAAGCCTGCATGGGTTGGCCGCGTGCAAGGCAAACACCCTACCCGCTGGACTATCGCTCCGGCCCGCTCTAGGAAGAGATTTTTACCATTTGCTTTACCTTTTCTATACACACATGGGTCTTCACACAGACACACACATGAAGACACACGCACCAGATGTTCACAACCTACACCTTCACCACTCTCACTATACACATACATACACACCACATGTTCACACAATCACACACCACATACGCACACACCAAATGTCCACCCACCACACACACATTCCACACATACATACACACCAGATGTTCACATACCCACACACTATACACTTACACAGACACACCAGATGTTCACATACTCACACACCACACACAACACACATACACAATCATATGTTCACATACACAACCAAGTGTTCACACACTCACACCACACACACACCAGATGTTCATACACTCACACACCATGCACACACACCAAATGCTCACACACACATACCAAATGTTCACACACACCAGATATTCACACACTCACACACACATTACCTATATACAAAGATGCACACAGGCACAAACAGTCTCAGACACACAAATGCACACTCATCACTGTGGTGTTCCTTTCAGGGGGTTGCTGCCTCTGTCCCCTCTGTCCCCTCTATCCCCACCCCTTTTCCTATTTCTCTATGTCCTGGTCAGATGACAGCCAACCTCCAGGCTAGACTCAGGATCAGAAGTTTCTAATTCTGTTTTGTCCTTCTCCAAGTTGCTCGAGACACTTTTTCTTCTCTCTCTCTCTCTCTCTCTCTCTCTCTCTCTCTCTCTCTCTTCTTTTTTTTGAGTCACACCCAGTGCTGCTCAGGGGTTACATCTGGCTCTGCACTCAGGAATCACACCTGGCGATGCTTGGGGACCATATGGGATGCTGGGTCTGCCGCGTGCAAGGCAAATGACCTACCTGCTATACTATCACTCTGGCCCCCACAAGACACGTTTTCTTGCAGGAGGTAAAACTGTAGTCACCCTGGCTTCCGCTGAAAAGCAAAGGTCTTGGTTCCTAGGATAATCAGAGCCATCACATTCAGGTGTGGCTGGATCCAGGAGTTCCCATTCTGTGTCTGGAGTCACTTTGCAGCAGCTCCGCCCCTGAGCCGCCTCACACCACACTGAGCCTTCCTGGGACAGCACCACACTAGCCTTCCTAGGGACAGCACCACACTAGCCTTCCTAGGGACAGCACCACGCTAGCCTCCCTAGGGACAGCACCGCACTAGCCTTCCTAGGGACAGCACCACACTAGCCTTCCTAGGGACAGCACCACACTAGCCTTCCTAGGGACAGCACCACGCTAGCCTCCCTAGGGACAGCACCGCACTAGCCTTCCTAGGGACAGCACCACACTAGCCTTCCTAGGGACAGCACCGCACTAGCCTTCCTAGGGACAGTACAGCCACACTAGCCTTCCTAGGGACAGCACCACACTAGCCTTCCTAGGGACAGCACCACACTAGCCTTCCTAGGGACAGCCCCACACTAGCCTTCCTAGGGACAGCCCCACACTAGCCTTCCTAGGGACAGCACCACACTAGCCTTCCTAGGCGTGGTACTGTAGCCACTGCAGCTCCGGTCACAGCCCTGTTCTCCCTTTGTGGACCCAGGAAAGGTCCTGGAACAGATTGCTACTGCCTGACAACTCAGTCCTCTAGGGCTGGCCCTGAGCCGGCACCATGGACAGGGCAGGAGGGCGGTCAGTCCATTGTCGCCCCCTGCCCTGAGCTTGGGAAGCGGGCTTGGCTCCTTCCGGTCTGCGCCCACCCAGGGTTGGGCCTCCCTCCTGGCCTCCAGGGTTCTGCTCACTCCCCCACTGAACGGTGCCTCTGCTGGGAAGCTGGGGGAGAGACTTCACTGCAGGCTGGAGGTGCTCCCGAACAGTGCTCGGCATACCCCGCCAGGGAGCAGACACAGCGCCCAGGGCCCACGGGCTGCCACAGCCTTGCTTCCAAAATCCTGTGTGTACTGGCTAGCTGAGTCCTGATCCACAACCACAACGGCGACTATCTGGCGCCGAGGTGCCTGCCCCCGCAGAGACAGAACTACTTTTTTAAAGTGTTTATTTTTTGTGTTATTTTTATGTCATACTGGCAATGCTTAAGGCTTACTCTTGGCTCTGCACTCAAAAATTACTCCTGACAGTGCTTGGGATCCCTATGGGATGCAGAGGATCGAACTCAACTTAGCCACACCGCCTTTTGCTTGGCGAAGGGAAACTGGCCCAGAGTGCGCTGTGCTTTGTCAACACCACAGTCCCCCTTAGGGGCAGCCTGGATGGCTCCGCCACGTCCCACCCCAGGTCAGCTCCCTGCTCTGGGAGGATGCTGGGGGTGCCCCATTGCTGTGAGGGGGCTCTGGGCTGTGTCCTCCCTGCTATGGGGCTGGCGGAAGGGCTGGGCTGAGGGTCAGAGGTCAGCACATTGGACGCAGCAAGCCTTGGGTAGAGGGGGCATGGAGGAGGCACAGAGGGCAGGGAGCACCACACAGAGCTCTCCTTCCCAGGCCCAGTGACAGTCGAGAAGGATCCAAAAAAGTTTGCTCCTGCTTGTCCAAGGATTCCAAGCCTGGGAGCCAAGGACCAGGACAGGGAGGCACAGGTGAGTTTGGAAACAGAAAACTGACAGTGTTGGAAAAGAATAAGGGCTAGAATTAAAGGGCAGGGGCCTGGAAGAAAGCTCAGGGCCCCTGGGAAGAAAAGACAGGAAGAGTAAGAGTTTTCCTTCTATGCAAAGAGAGCCCAGCGGTCCCTAAGGACTTAGAGCAGAGAAGGCAAGTTCTCTAGGGAAGAGGAAGGACAAGTCAGAGCCACAGATAAGGAATTTGCGTTTGCTCAGGGACAACCGGTACCTTACAAGGTCCCCAAGTCCTGCTAGGAGTCATCCCTGAGCACTGAGCCAGGAGTAAGCCCGGCACTGCAGGGTATGGCTCCAAATGAAGAAGCAAAAAGAAAAAAATGACCCCCGTTGTAAAAAGCCCCAGAGCGTAGAAGCCCTGCTCCTGGCCCCAGGGCCACTGACAGTGAAGACAGTCCCGCTCACAGGCACCGCTGTGGGCTCATGGGGTCCTGCCCTCGGGGGGTGGCACTGTGGCCAGTTCCCACCCTATCCCCCACCCCCCCACTGGAATCCTCCCTCCAGGAAAACCAGGGCTGTTTCTCCAGAGCCAGGAAAATGTGAGCACTCTCACCTGTGAGAGCGCCGTGCAGCCTCAGTTTACCCAGGGAGGGGGCATCTCCCTGGGGCCAAAGGCCTGTCCTGGGTCCAAAAGGATCGGTCCCACCGGCTCCCTGCCACTCTGGGTGTGCCTGGAGAAAAAAGGCGGAGACTCAGGCTAGTCAAGGGACCCTGTACCCCTCCCGCCATCTGTGCCACAGCCTCACGCCCACGGGGGCTTCAAAGGGTGAAACCGAGCCTGGCCTGCTCCAGGTCAGCCCTGACACTGAGTCCTCCTGAGAGCCATGGGGCACTCCGGTGTGTGCATGCGTGTATGTGTGTGTACGCGTGTCTGTGTGTGCGTGCGTGAGCCCAGATCTCTGTGTGAGTGCGTCTATGTGAGTGTGCGTCTCTGTGTGTGTGTGCATGTGTCTATATGTATGTTTCTATATGTGTATGTGTCTGTATCTGTGTCTGCGTGTGCATGTGGGGAGGGCACAGGAAGCCCCTTCCCCGGGGTCTCTCCCAACCTGTATCTGCCCTTCACAATGCCCAGCTCCTGGGGGTTGTGCCTAGCTAGGGATCCTGGGCGTGACGGCTCCCCCGGCCCCAGCCCACTGACCCGTAACACGTGTCCCTCCCTCACCGCCACATTGGGACTGTCCTTCTCAGTCTCCAGAGAAGGAACTGTGGAATGCGGTGGGTGAGATCAGGAATGGACAGGAAGCTGAAACAGAAATGCTCAACAACTCTGGCTGGGCCTGGGGCACACACGCCTCCCCACACACGCCAGCAGAGCTGTTCCTCCTTGGGGAGAATCCCGTGTGCTCACCACCTTTTAAAGTATACAATTCAGCGGTTGCACAACCATCACCACGAGGTCTGGAACATTCTTATTGTCCCCAAAGAAGCCCTGGCCAGCTCCAGGGATGCAGAACATCAGGGACAACCACAGCTGCGGCTTCCAGGGGGCTGACATGGCATTGACAGCCATCGGAATGGCAGTGCGGCTCAGTGGCAGGTCACAAACGCAGGGGAGGGCCTGGGCTCATAGGGAGGGAGGGACGAGGGAGGAAGGAGGGAGGAAGGGAGGGAGGGAGGGAATGAGGTAGGAAGGAAGGAAGGAAGGAAGGAAGGAAGGGAGAGAGGGAGAGAGGGAGGGAGGGAGGGAGGGAGGGAGAGAAGAAGGTAGGAAGGAAGGAAGGAAGGAGGGAAGGAAGGAAGGGAGGGAGGAAGGAAGGAAGGGAGGGAGGGAGGGATGGAGGAAGGTAGATAGGAAGAAAGGAAGGAGGGAAGGAAGGAAGGAGGGAAGGAAGGAGGGAAGGAAGGAAGTAAGGGGGAGGGAGGAAGGCAAGAAGGAAGGAAGGAAGGAGGGAAGGAGGGAAGGAAGGAGGAAATGAAGGAAGGACGGAAGGAAGGAAGGAATGAGGGAAGGAGGGAAGGAAGAAGGAAATGAAGGAAGGAAGGAAGGAAGAAAGGAGGGAGGGAAGGAAGAAAGGAAGGAAGGAGGGAAGGAAGGAGAAAAATGAAGGGAAGGAAGGAGGGAAGGAAGGAAGGAAGAAAGGAGGGAAGGAGGGAAGGAAGGAAGGAGGGAAGGAGGGAAGGAAGGAGGAAATGAAGGAAGGAAAGAGTGAGTGAGGGAGGGAAGGAAGGAAGGAAGGAAGGGAAGAAGGAAGGAAGGGAGGGAGGAAGGAAGGGAAGAAGGAAGGAAGGGAGGGAGGGAGGAAGGAAGGAAGGAAAGGAGGAGGGAGGGAGGAAGGAAGGAAGGAAGGAAGGAAGGAAGGAAGGAAGGAAGAAGGAAGGAAGGAAGGAAGGAAGGAAGGAAGAAGGAAGGAAGGAAGGAAGGAAGGAAGGAAGGAAGGAAGGAAGGAAGGAAGGAAATAGAAACTTGATTGTCTTGAAGACAGGGACAGGGTGTGACTGCAAATTCTTCAGAAGGTTCTGAGGTTGCTAATTGCCCTTCAGACAGTCAAGATCAGTAATGACGCCATAAGCAGGCTTCTGGAGTTTTCCATTAGACACTGCCTATCAACAGGACCCCACAGAGTGTGGCCTTTCTGTCTGGTCTCTATACCCAAGATTTACCCATATTATAACTAGGGTTGGAGTCAGGGCTTTTTGCGTGTTATTGCTTGAGAGGGTAAGGGTGAACACCTTTATCCACCAGTTGACGGACACCGGAATGCATCTGTCTGGGGCTCTATGGACACTACATGCGTGTTGTTCTGTGCTTCAGTGGAATGTTTGGCCGTATGAAAATTCTGTTAACTATCTGTCAATATGTCGAACTAGGCTCAACAGTTTTATGCTCTTCCCAGCTGAGCTCCGGGATCCAATTCTCCACACCCTCTCCGGCACTGGTGATTCTCCGTTTTGCTCCATTCTCCCCCGTCCAGCTGGTGTGACGTACATACTGCTAATGTCCAATGACTCAGGGTTATTCTCTTGCTGCGCTTCTTGGCCCTTTGTACATCTTCCTCGGGATCTGCCTGTACATCCTTGTTCCTCCTGTCTTCTCTGTACCGACACTTCAACCAGGTGTGTGAGTCGTGAATACTCTGTGCCGTGCCAGCCGTTCACTCTCCTGAGCACTGCCGTAGATGCACACGCGTTTCGCTCAGAGGACGCTTCCGTTGCCCAGCAACCCCGAAACTAAACCCGCAGAGCTCCTCCTGGACATCACCTATCCCAAACCCAGGCACGCTGCGCCCCTGCTGGTGCCAGACCCGCATGTCCAGCATGGCCCTGCTGGACCCTGAACTGGACAGTAACCGTGTGCCCAAGGCTGCTTTTCCTCTTTGGGACAGGAATAGAGAAGAACATTTCTACTCTCCCCCTCCGCATACCAGTTCTCAGGCGTGAGCTTCTGGGCTCACTAGACCGAGGTTGCAGTGAGGTCAGGCAGAGCCAGACGTTCGGAAGAAACTACACAGTAAGGGAGACACGTTCTCCTGGCTCTCCCGCTGTGCCCCTGGGGTTGTGCCCCTCATTGCTATGTTTGGGCTGAGTGTCTGGGATGGTGCCTGGTGCCTCCCAGACGTTCAAGCAGAGGAACTGACTCAGCCACTATCCCCGGGGAGGTGGGTCCCTGGCTAGTGCTGCCCGGAGGGACGCAGGCACAGGGCAGCCCGGAAGCCCCAGCTGGCCAGCCCCGGCATGCTGCTGGCCTCACCCCTTCCCTCTAAAGAACGATGTGCCTTCTCCGTGGCACCTTTTGCCAACTGAGCTCGATTTTTTCCTCTGGTTGTTATTCCTCTGGTGTCATTTCCTGCCATCTGGTGTTTGGGTGGTAGGAACGTCCTCTGGGTGCCAGAGAACCCACCCAAGTTGGAAATGCTCCATCAGAACGCCCAGGAACAGCGGCACGGAGGGTGCGGTTCCAAGGGCACCTCGCCCCTGATTTCCCCGACCCTGCAAAGCTCAGGGGGCATCTAGCTGAGGCCTGAGGCCTCCTATTCTGGGTCCTTGGTTGCCTGCCAATGGTGTGAGGGCATATGTGTGTGCATGTGTGTGCGGTGTGGGTGCTAGAGGGCATGCATGTTTGTCTGTGTGTGTGAGAAAGAGTGTGGGAGATGGGCAGGGAAGGGGTGGGGAGGTTGACACTAGGTCCTTCACACCACGTGGCACCGGCCCAGCTCAGACCCGAGCATGCTCTTTGGCTTGTGTGAGGTCTCAAGGCCCAGTGAAGTTTGGGGGGGGTGGGTCGCACCCTACCCCTGCCCAACGGGACGCCCTGGGCTTGCCCATCTCGGTCTGAGTGGACATCTGGGATGCCTTTGCAATGGCCCATGGAAGCCCAGCGGGCTAGCACAGTCAGACTCATGGCTACCATGAGGAAGAGTCTCGCATTCCTGGACGGTGCCGTGGACAGGGGACATGCCACCCACTGGCCACTCTTGCCCACCATCTAAAGTCCACCTGCCACAGCACGCTGGGCATAAGGACATTCTCAGTGGCAAATCCCATATCAGATCAGACTCAGAAAGATCCCAGGGCGGAGGGCAGCTGCCAGGAGAGTGGGTGAGGAGCCTGGGGCTGGTTCTGGTTCGGGAAGAGGAGAATGTTTGGAGACGGAGAGTCAGGACAGGTGTGAAACGGGCCCCAAAGAAACAGAGAACTGGACACTAAGCTCAGGCCAGGCCAGCTGCTGGCAGGGGGTGTTGAGAATGTCTAGAATGTTCCCCCGTGTTTTGCCTTCCCTCCGGAAACCTCACACAATGGAGAGAGCGTGAGTCAGCTAACATGGGCCTTGCAGGCCCAAACCCTGCTGACCCCAGCGCCACCCCCCTCCCATACACAGCCCTTCCCCTTCTGAGCAGAATCCCGAAGTCAGGGCCACGGCACCAGGCCAGCGCATGCACAGTCCCAGGTCCAATCACAGCTCACAGGCCTTCTGGCCCCCACTGGACATGACTCTGGGGGCCCTGAGCAGTGCTGAGAAGCTCCATCCCACCCTATTAGCCTTCCTGTTCTTTCCCCTGTATAGACTGATAGAAATTGCTCTTTGGGGGAGCCACACCTAGAGGTGATCAAAGCCAAGTCCTGCCTCTGCACTCAGGGATCACTCCAGGGCATGGCTTAGAGGGGACCATACGGGGTGCTGGGGTTGAATCTGGGTTGGCCGCATTCAAGGTGAGTGCTCAACCCGCTTAGCTATTGCTCCAGCCCCTAAACTGCTTCTGTGTGTGGCAGCTCCGACTGCTCGGGTGCCCAGGACGGGGAGTCCACTATCTTCTGCCCTGCGTCCTCTCGCTGACAAAACCCTCCCCTACCTGCCTCCTTCCCCTGCATGAGCGAGTCCCTGGGGAAGCTGGACACTTGTGGGGACAGTTACAGGGCAGCCCAGTTGTGTTGAGCGCCGCCAAACCCTTTACTCAGACTGCGGCTGGAGCAGTGCAGGTCACTCTGCCTTGGGCCTCTTTGGTATCAAGTACCAAAGTCTCAGGGGTGGGTGGAAGGACAGCGCAGGCCTGTGGAACAGAGCAGGGATAGGCGAGCAGTGTTATGAGTAGCTGCAGCAGAGAGGGGCGCCCCCAGAGTGGGCAGCTTCCTGCAGAAGCCGTGGAGAGAAGTGCAAGCGCTCCCATGGTCGTGGGGCTGGGTGGGAGTCTGGCGGGAGCCAGGGAATGCCCAAACGGGGGTAAAGAGGGGACCCGGGGTTAGCAGGCAGGCAGGCAGGCGGCGGCGGCGGGCAGAAAGGCAGGCAGGCAGGCAGGCAGGAGGGGCGGGCGGGCGGCGGGCGGGCGGGGCAGGCAGGCAGAAAGGCAGGCAGAAAGGCAGGCAGGCAGGCAGCAGGCAGGCAGCAGGCAGGCAGAAAGGCAGGCAGAAAGGCAGGCAGAAAGGCAGGCAGGCAGGCAGGGGCAGGCAGGCAGGCAGGCAGCAGGCAGGCAGGTAGGCCTGACTGGTCAGAGAGAGCCCAGCTTCTGAGCACACACCTGGCATGCAGAAGGCTGATTTCACTCCCGACACTGTATGGCCTTCTGAGCTTCTTTTGTGGAACACCCTCAACTCCTGAGCACAGAGCTCCAACAACCCCCCATGCACACACACACACACACACACACACACACACACACACACACTCATATACACAGACACACACACACACTCAGACCATCAGGCTGAAAGGGTAATTAACCTGAATTTTAAAGTGAACCAAAGACTTAAATAGCTGCTTCCCTAAAGAGTGTGGGATGGGTGCACCTCTCCCTAAAACAGAAACTTTTACATCCCTGCAAACTAAACATACCTCTATAAATTCTTTTTTTTTTTTTTTTTTTTTGGGTCACACCCGGCAATGCTCAGGGGTTTCTCCTGGCTCTGCACTCAGGAATCACTCCTGGCGGTGCTCGGGGGGACCATATGGGATGCCGGGATCGAACCCAGGTCAGCATGGGCCGCCGCGTGCAAGGCAAACGCCCTACCCGCTGGGCTATCGCTCCGGCCCCGTATAAATTCTTTTTTAAACAACTTTTTTAAAACAAGATTGGCAGATACACCAAAAAAGAGGCCAATGGGTGGCTGAGGAGACCAGTGGGCGGCAGGGAGTGTCGGGATCCGGTCTCAGTGCGGAAAATTCTAGAGCACCATACGGGCACAGAGCTGGCCCGGAGGAGGGTGGGGTGCAGCCGCTAAGGGATTCTGTTTACTCCCAGCTCTAAACAAGCCCCATGACTCAGCACTGCAGCTCTGCAAAGGACAGTGGCTGTGGGGCTCCAGGGTGGTCCTGAGACAGCAGCCTCAGCCGGCAACAGGCCCTGGGACATTCCTAAACACACTGCCCAAGGCCAGGGAGGCAGCACCAGGGTTAAGGGTGCGAGCGGTGGACAGTAGGAAAAGCCCTGGTGGGTCCCGCTGACCCCAACAATGCAGGGGTGACCCAGGCGGCTGCATGGGACCCGCTGGGGTCCCCGGCGCCTGAGCAGTTCTCTCTCCTGTGTGGGGGAGCATGGCCCCAGAGCCCAGGGCCCCTCACTCAGCTGGAACCCCAAAATCCATGAGGGGTTCGGGCACCATGAAGGAGAGGATTTGGGAGGCACCGCTTGGGGAGGTTGGGCTGGTGTCTGGGCTGGTGCTGCCCCGAGCCGCCTGCACTGCGGCCAGCGAGGACCTGTGGCCCAGGGGTATCCGGGGAAGGACGGTGAAAGGAAGAGGACACGGCATAGGGGCGCCGCAAGCCTCCACCTGATCTGCACAAGGGCAGCCTTTAGGGGTGGCCTCCCACTAGCTCCACGGCCCCAGCCCACAGGGCAGGAGGGGACACCGCTGACTCCAGAGCCAGGCCCGTCTCTGCACTGGGGCGTCAGCCCAAAATCAGCTCTGGAGGAGGCGCCTGAGGGCTCCAGGAGGACCCAGAGAGCAGAGAGATAGAGAGACAGAGAGACAGAGAGGCAGACAGAGAGACAGAGAGATAGAGATAGAGAGAGCAGAGAAAGACAGAGAGAGCGAGACAGAGACAGAGACAGACAGAGACAGACAGAGACAGAGAGATAGAGAGAGACAGAAACACAGAGACACATTGAAACACATACAGACACACTCAGAGACATACAGAGACACATGCAAAGAGATGCAGACACACAGAGGACATGCATAAACAGACACACACAGACATACAGAAACACCCCCAGAGACACACACAGAGACATACGGTGACACAAACAGCGACACCCACAGACTCACACACATACTCAGAGACATACTCAGACACATATAGACACAGAGGCAGACACACAAAACTCAGAGAGACACACACAAACACACAGACACACACAGGCACATACAAAAAATACACAGACACATAGAGACTCACAGAGATACACAGACACAGATACAAACACACAGAGACAGAGACACAGACACACAGATGCACAGAGACACACAGATACATACAAAGACACACACATATACACA
>JAJIBD010011712.1:0-55953 GCA_021461705.1 Cryptotis parvus | reverse complement strand
CATGTGACAGTGCTCCGACTTCCAGCAGAGCTCAGGAGTGGTGCCAGGATCAAGGCAGGGTCATGCAGAGCAAGTTAACGATTCTGAGCCAAGAGTAATTTCTATTACACAGAACTTTAGGTACACATGCTCTGGAAAAACTTATGAGCATAACCGTGCCACAAATTCTTTCCCCCTGATGCCAAGGATCAAACCCCTGCATGTGCTCCACTGCTCAGCTAAACCACAGTTGCCTCCCATGCCAGCAACTCTGTGATATGTCAAATGATTGGAGTTTTTTCTGCTGTTGTTATTGGGCTCCACCTAGTGATGTGCGAGAACTATGTAATGGCAGGGATTAAACGCAGGCCTCTCACATGAAAAGCATGCACTGTAGTCTTTATCATCCCAACCTCACGGGGCTGTTTTTGTCCAGATTTCATTCTGGATAAAATGTCACACAGTACCTTTAAAATATGGGTTCCAAGCAATGGTACAGAGATAGGGCATTTGCTTTGCACACAGCCAGCCTGGGTTCAATCCCTGGTACCCCATACAGCACCCTAGGGTCAGGATTGATTCCTGGGCACAGAGCCAGGAGTAAGCCCAGAGCACAGCTGGTGTGGGCCAAAAAACAAACAAACAAACAAACAAACAAACAAACAAACGAAATAAAATAAAATATGGGGCCAGAGAAATAATACAGAGGGCAGAGCGCTTTCGTCTTGCCCACATCTGACCCCGGTTCAATTCCCAGCACCACATGTGGTCCCTTGAGCATAGCCAGAAATAAGTAAGCCCAGAAAACAGCTGGGCGTGGCCACAAAACAACAGCAACAACAACAACACAAAAATAGACAGGAGGCAACGAACGTATCAATAGCAATAAGACTGAACACTTACTAGATGCTTAGGGTATCCACATAGAGGAGGAAAAGGCTGAAAGATGAAGTAATTTACTCCGCAATACACCAAGACCTGTCTACGCTACTGCGCTCTTTCCTCCTGACCTCACTGCCTCTACGTGGGGGGACCTCCACCAGCTTGGCACACCGCACCCCACCTGTGATGCCCTGGTGGAAGGGAGGAAGAGACTTCCGTCGGTTGGTGTCTTTCATACTCGCCGCCGCAAAGACTGCCTCCCTGTCTTGACGACGGCTTTGGGGAGAGAAGTGAAGGGATCCAGACCGGGGCTCCTCGGGCGGTTCAGATCACAACTTCCCCGGCTTTGGGGCTAGAGTCAAGGGGAATTCTTCCCTCTGAAGTGCCTTCAGTCATCTCCAGGGAGGCAGACGGTTTACACACTTCCATGGAGTGGGGATTTGATTCCAATTGTTGATCCTGAGTCTTAGATGTCACTGGTTCCTCTTCTAGTACTTGTTATAAAAAAAGTCAAAATACAGAATCAAACTCACCACAACTAAGTACCTGTATAAAAAAAGGATGGGCAGGAGCGATAGCCCAGTGGGTAGGGCGTTTGCCTTGCACGCTGCCAGCCTGTACCGGCCTGGGTTCGATCCCCGACATCCCATATGGTCCCCCGAGCACCGCCAGGAGTAATTCCTGAGTGCAGAGCCAGGAGAAACCCCTGAGCGCTGCCGGGTGTGACCCAAAAAGAAAAAAAAAGGTGGGAAGAGAAAATACATCCCCCAGATCAAGAAAACACTTCAAGGATCTTCGCAAATAAGTTAATGTGATTCCAAATCCACCAGGACCAAGGGAAAGCATTAGTCAGAAACCTGAAGTTGAGACGCGAGAGGTACTGAACGTTCTTACAGTACTCACCTTTTTACAGTTTCTGACTCTGTCAGCGAAGTCATCCTCTAGGTGGAGAACCCTGAAAATAGGAACAGCAGGTGACATTGTATATACTCTAGCCCCTGTCAAGACTAGGGTGTATCAAGGCCATTAAATAAGCGCTGAGGGTCGGAGCAAAAGTCCAGTGGGTAGGGCACTTGCCTTGCACGTGGCCAGCCCGTGTCGGCCAGGGTTCGATCCCCGGCATCCCATATGGTCCCCCGAGCACCGCCGGGGAGTGATTCCTGAGTGTAGAGCCAGGAGAAACCCCTGAGCATTGCCGGGTGTGACCCAAAAAAAGCAAAAAATAAATAAGTAAATAAATAGATAGATAAATGAATGAATAAAAAATGAACAGATAGATGGATGGATGGATGGATGGATGGATGGATGGATGGATGGATGGTGGGAGAAACCCCTGAGCATTGCCGGGGTTTGAGCAAAAATAAATGAATGAATGAATGAATATAGATGGATGGGTAGATAGATAGATGATAGATAGATAAATAGATAGATAGGAGAAACCCCTGAGTATTGCCGGGTGTGACCCAAAAAAAAAGCAAAAAATAAATAAATGAATGAATGGACAGATGGATGGATAGAGATAGATAGATAGATGACAGATGATTGATAGATAGATGATTGATAATGATTGATAGGTAGATGATAGATAGATATTTTTTTATTTTTATTTATTTATTTTTTTGCTTTTTGGGTCACACCCGGCAATGCTCAGGGTTACTCCTGGCTCTGCACTCAGGAATCACTCCTGGCGGTGCTCAGGGGACCATATGGGGATGCCGGGATCGAACCTGGGCCAGCACAGGCCAGCCACGTGCAAGCCATACCCGCTGGACTATGGCTCCGGATATAGATTAGATAGATAGATGATAGATAGATGATAGATAGATGATAGATAGATAGATAGATAGATAGATAGATAGATAGATAGATAGATAGATAGATAGATAGATAGATAGATAGATAGATAGATAGATAGATAGATAGATAGATAGATAGATAGATAGATAGATAGATAGAGATAAATGATAGGAAGGAAGGAAACAAGTAAGCAAGCAAGCAAACAAACAAGCAAGCTGGCGCTGAGATTTCCAGCCTCTCTGAACTGCCCATTTCAGCCCCACGAAATTCTTCTTACTTGACAAAGCCCAAACCAAGTCCCATCCACCCGCCTTATACAAGGAAATCAGCAGCAGGGCTTAGCACCTATTATGAATTTTTGCAGTTTACTGCGATACTCTCTTCTGCCTTACTCTATCTCCTACTTCTTTTCCCGATTACTTTGTGCTGATCCAGCCACTTCTCTAATTCAGCTGACAGCGTTAGGAGCTAGCAGAAAAATTCCATCACCTTTACTTCTTAACTCTCCAGCTCAAAGACTATCTCTGAGAGCAAGTCCACTCCCCATTTCTAGGTTACCGGCCCTCTTCGGGCTCATCATTTCCACCCGCTCTATCCGAACACAAAACACTTCAGGTTTTATCCATCCAGCATTTGCCCTTCTCCAAACAGCAGCTGTTTGCCTGTATACTCTGCTCTTCTCACCAATCACTTCCAAACTCCCGACTCCTGCCCGGCCTCTCCCAGTCCCATTCCACTTTTTTTTTTTTTTTTTTTTTGCTTTTTTGGGTCACACCTGGCAATGCTCAGGGGTTTCCTCCTGGCTCTGCACTCAGGAATTACTCCTGGCCGTGCTCGGGGACCATATGGGATGCCGGGAATCGAACCCAAGCCAGCATGGGCCTGTCGCGTGCAAGGCAAACGCCCTACCCGCGCGGCTATCACTCCGTGGGGAGCCCCCCCATTCCACTTTTGAACCTTTGCACCAACTACCTACAAAACAGATTCCCTGGGGGCCCAGTGATAGCCCAGCGGGGAGGGCCTTTGCCTTGCATTCGGCTGACTTAGGTTTGATCTCTGGTATCCCATATGGTCCTCTGAGCATGGCCAGGAGTAATTTCTGAGTGCAGAGGCAGAAGTAACCCCTGAGCATTGATGGATGTGACCCCCACCACCACCAAAAATGAAAAAAAAAAAAACCCACCAGATTCCCTCTTCCCAATTTAGCTCAAAAGTGATGTTTTCTGCAGCCCTGCTTTCCCACGCCCTGCACTCAATCCGAGTCTCCCCACGACGGCAAAAGTCCAATTAGTTCCCTGTGAGACCCAACTGCATTCCAAGCGCCTGTGAAAGATAGGAAGGCAAGGGCAGCGCGGAGGCATGGCCGCATCTTCCACACGAGCCCTTCCAGGAGAGACCTGTCCTGCGGCAGGACACGGTGGAGACCGATGAGTGTAAGCGTGGAGGAGTATGACAAAATAAAGACACAGAAGCAGGAGACCCAGGATCTAACGCCCAACAGGCATCAGCAGCCACAAGCCGGGTTCCAACAGCGGCTCATGAAGCGCTTATGGCCAGACAGGGCCTGTGCAGGGAAGGCGGGGCGACACGGGTTCGATCCCCAGCATCCCATTTGCCCCCCGAAATCACTAGGAGTAGCCCCTGAGCACCACCGGGTGTGGTCAAAAGCAAAACATAGGAACAACAATGAAAAGTGCTTCCCGGAGCAAGAACGCAGGGGCTTTCTCAGCATCACTAACGTCCTTGCTACAAGCCCCTAGTTCCGGCACTGACCACCTGGCACTGATTCCAGGGGCCAGGGCCTGGCGGGGCCGGGGAGTGGGGAATTCGGACTCGAGCCAGACCCGTGCTCGGCCTTCGGCCACCACCGGCAGGAGTCTCGACCACGCACTCGGGGACAGAGCCCTCAGGTTTCTCGGGTTTTCTCTCACCCAGGAGCGGGCAGCGGGCGCTCAGGAGGTCCTTCTCCGTAGACTGGACGGCAGCGGCTGGACCCGACGGGGCCGAGCGTCCCCCGCGAAGCAGGTGTGGGAGTGGGCAGGGCCCGCGACTTCCGGACTTCACAGAGACGGAGGCTCCATTCCCAAAACAAAGGCCCCCTCGCCGTGGTCCCGGAGAGGTCCCGGTCCCCGGAGCCACTGTGGTGGTGCCTCTGTAGCTCCGACTCGCCGCGCCCCCGGCCGCTACCGCAACTCCCGCCAACCCAAGGCGCATGCGCGGGTGTGGCCGCTCCCGAGCCACGCGCGCATGCGCGCCCGGGCGCCGGCCTCCCGCTAGGCGCATGCGTGCAGTGGGCGTTGCGCGCTCTTGGCACCCCGGCTCGCCTGTCCTCGTCGCCCCGGTTCCAGTCACTGATGGACCAAACTGCTTAGTCCTGAGCTTTCCCTTATGCGTCTGCCACATTGTCAAGTCCCTCTGCGTCCGACAGGCCCAGACGCATCTATGGCTGGCAAAGAGTTCATCTATAATCCCTTAATTAACTTTTTTCTACTTTTTTTTAGGGGTGCCTGCCCCTGGAGGTGTTGCAGGTGTGGCTGCGGTGCAGGGCTGCGTCCGCAGGTGGCAGACAGGAGACAGGCTTGTCTACACCTCGGGGCTCTTCCCTGTGGGCCCTGGATGGTTGATGGTCCGACATAGAAAAAAGACTGAGGGGCCGGAGCGATAGCCCAGCGGGTAGGGCGTTTGCCTTGCACGGGCAGCCGGCCAGTGCCGGCCCGGGTTCGATCTCCGGCATCCCATATGGTCCCCCGAGCACCGCCAGGAGTAATTCCTGAGTGCAGAGCCAGGAGAAACCCCTGAGCATTGCCGGGTGTGACCCAAAAAAATTAAAAAAAAAAAAAAGAAAGAAAGAAAAAAGAAAAAGACTGAGCCCCCTGGGATGAACCCAGAGCCACAGCAGAGCCTGGCAAGCTATGCCAAAAACAGTAATAATAATGGACCTCGTACCCAACGACGTTACTGGCGCCCCGCTTGAGCAAATCGATGAACAACGGGAAGACAAGTGATACATATGAAGTGAAATTATTTTAGGGGGTGGGGGTCTGGTCACACCCTGCAACGCTCAGAAGTTACTCCTGGCTCTTGGCTCAGGAATTACTCCTGATGGTGCTCGGGGGACCATATGGGATGCCGGGGATCGAACCAGGACTGGCCGCTTGTGAGGTGAGGAAAACGCTTTACCCGCTGTGCTATCCCTCCGGCCCCACGGGAGTTTTAGGCTTGATCCCAGGCAAATGCCCGACCCACTGCACTATGTCTCTGGTGTGTGTGTGTGTGTGTGTGTGTGTGTGTGAGAGAGAGAGAGAGAGAGAGAGAGAGAGAGAGAGAGAGAGAGAGAGAGGCCAGCCTCCTCGCTGCCCCCCAAACCCCTCCTTCTTGGTGCTCACGCCTTGTCTAGCCTTTCCCCCCCAGCCGGCTGACTGTCACCTACACCAGATGGCAGAAACGACAGCATGTGGGCTCGCTTCGCTGCCATGCTGTGAGGCCCATGTGGGGACAGGTGAGGCCTACGCCTTCTGCCAACACTGACTTCCCAGGCATGTGAAGGGGCCATTTTCCAGGCGGACCTTCCGGCTCCAGTCAGATGCTGAAGACTTCCAGTCTCTGGAGACGAAAACCACCGACTGCTGAATTCCTTACCCACAGTTTGTGCTATAATGTACACTCATGTACATTATGTACATAAGTGTACATTATAACATACAACATAGTCATGTAGAATTACATGTACATAACTACACGTGATGGCAACATCTCTCTTTATAATGTGTGATACATAACAAATGTGATTAACCCATGTCCTTTTTGTCTCTTTTTAAGGGTCGCACTCAGCAATGCTCAGGGGTTACTTCTGGCTCTGCACTCAGGAATTCTGGCGGTGCTCGGGGGACCATATGGGATGCCAGGGATCAAATCCAGCCGGCCGTGTGCAAGGCAAACGCCCTCCTTGCTGTGTTATCACTCCGGCCGTAACCCATGTCCCTTTGTTCCCATAATTTTTTTTCTTTTTTGGGTCACACCCGGCAATGCTCAGGGGTTTCTCCTGGCTCTGCACTCAGGAATTACTCCTGGCGGTGCTGGGGTGGACCATATGGGATGCCGGGATCGAACCCGGGTTGGCACAGGCCGGCCACGTGCAAGGCAAATGCCTACCCGCTGGGCTATCGCTCCGGCCCCTGTTCCCATAATTTTGTGGGGTGATGCGTGTGTTGCTAGGGACCAAAGCCAGGGCCTCACACATGAGGTGAGTGTTAAGCCACACCTCCTGCCCCATAATCAAACTTGTAAACCTTGGCCCAGGGGGATAACAAAGGATCAGGCATGTGTGCTTCCATGTGTTTGATTCCCAGCCCTGAAGGGCCCCTCTGAGAGTGGGCCCCTGAGCCTCACCGGGGTGGCCGTGGTGGTCCCTGGCACCACACAGCCCAGGCAGCTCTGCGTCACTGGGCCCTAATGTTGGAGTAGCTGGCCCGGATGGCTGAGTGCTGTCCAGAGAACTGCTCAGGACATCCGCCTGCCTCACCCCCAGTCCCCCGCCTTCCCACCAAAGATTATCCTTGAGTCTTTTTTCTTTATACTTTCTTTTTTTCTTTATACACTCCTAGCAGTGCTCAGGGGACTGTGGACCAGACCCAGACCTCCTGCATGTACCGCACGCACTCCACACGCACTCCAGCCGGTGATACCGCACGCACTCCACACGCACTCCAGCCCGTGAGCCTTCTCTGGCTCCCCACTGGCGTCAGTCTTCTGGAGAACAGTTCAATCCCGTTATTTGGGCACTCTGTACTTAGTTCTTTTTTTGTTTGTTTGTTTGTTTTTGTTTTTTGCTTTTTGGGTCACACCCGGCAATGCTCAGGGGTTTCTCCTGGCTCTGCACTCAGGAATTACTCCTGGCGGTGCTCGGGGGATCACATGGGATGCCGGGGATCGAACCTGGGCCGGCACAGGCTGGCGCGTGCAAGGCAAACGCCCTACCCGCTGGGTTATCGCTCCGGCCCCTGGACTTAGTTCTTAGTGGGCACATCACACTTTGGTGTCAGCAGCCAGCAACCAGGGACCCCTGGTGACCCCCTTCAGTTGGCTGGCTGTGGCACTTGGGGTTCCCGCCTCCTTCCCAGACAACAAATGTGCCCCAAAGTCAAGTTTCAAATCTGCCAGAGGCCCCAACCACAGGCGAGAGAAATAAGAGAGACGGCCAAGTTCACAGAAACAGTTTATATGACATACTTTATTTTCAATCTACAGTCATTAAAAACGCTTTGTCAGTTTACACTGTACAGTTATTCTCCTGTCTGAAGTAAGACATAGGGGCAGAGAGCGCTGGCATATTGGACGGAGCTTGTCCTAGCACCCAATCCATCCTGGGAAGGAACCTTTGAAGACAGGAGAGGCGGACATGGGGGCCAAGGCCTTACCCTGGCGGTCCTCTAGGGCTCACAACTGCAGGATCCACACCAGGAAGTCAGCTGGACAGGAAAGGGGGTCACAGTATTGGCAGGGCTGGAAAAGGGGCTTGGAGGAAGAGAAAGAGCTTCCTGGGGGGGTGGCGCTGGCTGTTTCTGTTTTGGCACTGTCTGCAAGGTCTCCCAGGGTGCGGATGGGGAGGGAGAGGGGCGAGGAGCTGGGGACTAGAGTCTGTCCTGGAGGAGCTGGATTTCCTTCCACTGAGAAGGCCTGGGGTGGGGGTCTTGCCCAGGGGATAATGGTCTGTGAATTGGTTTCCTGGACCCCAGGACTCCCTCCACTGTCTTCCCTAACACCCAGACTCTTGCCAGATAAACTGAATCCAAGCCCGGGGCAGGTAACTCTCCTGAGCCTTCTCCCTGCTGTCCAGCTTCCAGGAAGAAGAGGTTTGGTTTGTTTATGGAAAAGGGCATGTTATCTACCAGTTCTTGGTCTTAGCCAACCTGCACTCGCTAGCACTCATTGCAGACCCGGGCAAGTGATGGCAGATACCAGAATCACCCTCGTGGGACACCCTGGGGTCAAGGCCAAGATCTTCTGTGTGGACTCAGCTAGCTCCCAGGGGTGCTCCTGCTGCTGTGCCAGGGTGCCAGGTCCTGCTGGCTGGGCCCAGCCTTCCCAGCACCCAAACACTGGGGAAGCTGCTGGGGCGCCCCTGTGGAGAAATTAATTAAGGCAGAGATCGGGGCACAGCTGAGGAGCCAGGGCAGAAAGGTCCCATGGAGGAAGAATGTTAAGGTGGGACCCCAAAAACATGGGAGTGGGGCCTCGGAGGCCCATGGGATCATCCTGAAATTCATCAGAAAGCTCAGAGCGAAGTGTGGCACTGGCCCAGACTGGGACCAGGTCCCCAAGCTCTTCAGGGGACAGCTGAGTCCCTGCCTCGGCCCTCGCTCAAGAAGCCCGGAAACCCAAGTGCCTCTGCTTGGGGCCAGGGTTCACAGGGCTAGAGAAGGGCAGGGCGGACGGGAGTTGGGCTGACGGATAAGACATGGGAGGGCTCCAGGGTGGCGAGGGAGGAGGTGGGGAGGGGACCCAGGCCCAGCATGGCCCAGGCCCCTTTGGGGTCTGCAGCCTTTGTGAACTGTAAAAGCACTGCAGGGAGGAGCAGAGGAGAGCCAGAAGGACCCATAGGCTGTGTGGGGTGAGTCATTCCGGGAGCTAGGAAGGCCAAAGGCAGAGCAGAGGGATGAGATGTTGAACAACAGACGGACGGACAGACAGACGGGTGGAGGCTAAGATGGATGGATGGATGACTGGGACACTCAGGCTGCAGCTGCTTTACAAGCAAGATTATGAAGGAGAGGTCTACGCTCCATACACGTGCACGCCGCACACACACACACACACCCGGAGGATCGAGTCTCTCTCTTTCTCTCTCTCTTTCAAGACAGGAAGACAAGATGCTGATGTCTCTCAGGGCTGGGCAGGGGGCCACTAGGGGGGCCCAATGGGCAGAGCTAAGCAGGGTAAATCCCTAGGTGAAAGAAAACGGACAAAACAAAGGAAGAGCAACAACTTAAAAGTAAACAGGATAAGGTGTGCCCATGGGGCAGGGGAGGTGCTAGGCCCTGGGGGACCTCACAGGCAGGCTTGAGGGTTGGGGGGCAAGGGAAGCCTGGAGTCCGGAAGAGGAAGAGGGAGAACCTGCTCAGGGCCCAGTACTGGTGTGAGCCCATGAGCGGGTGGTGTGAAGAGGAAGAGAGAATGGGTGGGAGGAGGGACAGGGAGGTCCAGAGAGGAAGGGGCTCCACCGGGTACTGGGCCTGCTGCCGGACCTTGGGGAGGCCCTCCCTGCCGGTTCTCATCTACCAAGGTGAGGGAGGCTTGGGCCAGAGCGAGACTACAGCGGGTAGGGCGTTGGTCTTGCATGCGGCCGAACTGGGTTCAATCCCGGCATCCCATAAGGTCCCCTGCACACCGCCAGGAGTAATTTCTGAGTGCAGAGTGAGGAGTAACCCCTGAGCATTGCCGGTGTGACCCAAAAAAAAAAAAAAGGGTGAGGGAGGCTTCGCCACAAAAGGACACACACTGGACAACCCTGATCCCAGGAGGGCCCTTGCAGGCAAGTTCAGGGACAGAAAACAGAAGAGGTGCGGGAGCAGTGGGGGGGGGTCGGGGTCACTGTCACCGGCAGTTTTGGTTTGGGGGGATCAAAATTTAATGAATAATGGGGACTGAGTACATTATAAAATAAAAGCCAAGTTTTAAATTTGGGGGACAGTGCAGGTAGGGCGTTTGCCTTGCACGCACATAACCCAGGTTCGATCCTGAGCACTATCAGGAGTGATTCCCGAGCATGGCCCGTGTGACCAAAACAAACTTTTTTTGTCAAATTTTAAAACATGTATTTAAATTGCAAAATCATAAATTAAAAAGAATTATACTACATATATTACTTCATGAACTTAAGGGTACAGAGTTGGTCCAGATACCTTGTGATCCCCAGGGGACTGGTCTGGGGTCAGTGCATGTGAACTGACCCCTGATGGAGACTGCAGCCACGTGGAGAACTGGTCCTCCCAGCGCCAGAGGGAGGGGTCAGCCCATCATACAGGGGAGCAACTGGGGCATGGACAGTCATGTGATCTGGGGACAAGGTCATTCACATGATGGCAACTGGGTCACACTCAGTGATGCTCAGGGGTTACTCCTGGCAGTTCTTGGGGGACCATATGGGATGCCCGCGATCGAACCCAGGCTGGCCACGTGCAAGGCAAATGCCCTACCCACTGAGCTATCGCTCCAGCCCCGATGGCACTTATTTTATAGTCACCTGTTTAACATCCATGCACCGTAGGTTCACCAATGGGACACCACTGCGCTTAGTGGTCTTTAAAAGAGACTAGAAGCCAAAAACTGGTAGTTGAAGCTGGTCTGGGGCAATCTGCTGGCTCCCATGTCTGCGAACTGGGTTATGAAGTCTAATGTAGCTCTCTGTCTCTCTCTGGGAGTGGAGGACGCATCCCGGTGGTGCTGGGATTTTCCCAGCTTAATGTTTGGGGGAACTGTGATGCCAGGGATTAAACTCTGGGCTCTGGCATGCAGAGATGAGTTCTCTCTCCATCTCTGTATTTCTCACTTGACACAGCTGCCAGCAACTCCAAAGTAAAATCTCTATAGCTTGATTATGGAAATCATGCAGATTTGGGGAATGATCACTTTTGTGTGTGTGTGTGTGTGTGTGTGTGTCTATTTCTGTTGTTCAGCTGAAACCAAGAATCATTAAGATTCTTTTCACTATCTCATGACAAAGACTGTAAATGTCCCTGATGCTTTTTAAGAGGTTATTTTTAGGGTGATTAAACCAAACTCGAGCTAGGTGGGGACCAAGTCTCTAATTCCCAATTCAGCACTCCCTTTTAAGAATGACTTAAAAATAGATGCTCAGCGGGCTAGACACTAGCATCCTTGGCCCGGACTCAAGCTCCACCAGTGCAATCTCTGAGCACCTCACCAGGAACAGTCCCTAAGCAACAGCTGGATGTGCCACCCCCCAAAGAAACATACAATAAACGATGAAAGATGGTTGGGCTGTGTGCATCCCTAGCTGGAAGGGGCACTGTTCTGGAATGCCAGCGGGATTCTGAAGAGGGGGTCTGGACACTTAGAACACACAACTCTGGGAACTCAGAGCAGACCAACTTTGGATTTGAGTTGGGCACTGGCATATAATGGGGGTCTTCCAGCTCCCCAAGGGCCCAGCAAGTGGGACAGAGTCGGATCCTCTGGTCCCAAGTTCTAGTGTGGATTCCCAGTTCTGCCAAGGCTGTCCCGGGGGTTGTGGGAGAGTGTGGTCTGGAAGGTGACTTCTCAATAGCAAAGTGCTCAGGGTGGGTGGGTGGCATGAAGAGTAGGAGTGAGGAGGCGGCGAGGGCAGCTGGGGGGCTGGTGAGGCGGAGGGGAGGTATCATGGACAGGAGTGGAGAGAGCGGGAGGACCTGGAAATCAGGAGGGACCGAGACAGGCCGGGTGGCAGAGGAAGGCCCAGGGGCCCGTGACAGAACGGAGAGGTCGTCTGCACCCTCACTCAGCCCTGCCACCCAAAGGAGCAAGGAAGAGACGGCTGGAAAGTCAAACCCTGGAGATCACTTTTAAGCTGGTTTGCCTTTGGGCTGCTGGGCGCTAGGAGAGGGCAGAGAAGGGCAGCGGGAACATGGGAAGCAGACAGGCACCCGGACGTCACCCAGGTGAACCGGGTCCCACGCTGCCCCCCCACCCAGATGGTGCCAACACCAGGATCCAAGTCGAGTGCTCCATGTGGGCTCAGGGCCTCGGGGTTCCTTGGGGCTCCTGGCAGAAGGGAGAGGAGATGGGCAAAGGGGTAGAAGGTCGAAAGGAGGAGGCGGGAGGAAAGGCGAGGGAAGGACAGTGCTCCTTCCTGGGGACCCCAGTGCTCCAGGGACGTCGCCACTGTGGGTCAGGCAGTTTCTGCTTTGGGAATGTTACTGAGACATAGAAAGGCATTGAAGAAACAAACTTAGAAATTACATTCTGGAAAGAGCAGAGTTTTTACAAACCAATCCCCACCCCAAGCCCCCTCCCCCAAAGAAAACAGAACCAGTTACTACTTAAAATGCTAAAAACCAAACCGATATTTACAGGGAACATGGTGCCGTCCATGCAGCCCGACATGCAGAGGCGTCTCTGGGGACATGGCGAGTGAGGGCGCTTGGACAGCAGCAGACTGGGACTTGACTGGAAACCGAGACCTGGAACAGGGCCCAGGCGCCGAGACAACACGGATGGAAGCGGCAGCTCTGGACGAGGACGATGGTAAGGCCACAGGGTCCGGGTCTCCCGAGGGTTTTTCCCTGGGGGCCGGGAGGTGGCAGAAGGCGGCTGGTGGCTGTGGTCTGGGCAGAGTGGCCAAGAGGAAGCTGTGGTCTCTTGGGGTGGGGGTAGCACTGAAGCAGGCACAGGCCCATGGCGGCCACCCTGCCAGTCCCTGGGTCACAAGGAAGTGACTGGTGGCAGTGACGTGACCCAGAGGGAAAGAGAAGGACTCTGGAAGTCGGTCCAGGCGACCCAACACAGGGCTGGGAAAGGCAGTCGGGAGTCCCAGGGGTGAACCAAAGCAGCAGCTGTGGCTTGTGGTCACCTGATGGACAATCCACAAACACCCGCTTCTCTATTACAGGAGGGCTGTCCGGTGTGTGCGGGAGAAGGGCACGGACCCCCGAATGAACTTGCTGGCACCAAAGGGGAGGCCATAGGAGACCCTCTGTGCTGCGCTGTGATCTGTCTGACGCAGGCAAGCGGTCAGAGGCTGGAGACTAAGGAGGAGGCAGGGGCAGGTGCTGGTGGAGGGCTGAAGACAGGGTTGTTTTGATGCCGCAATCAACAGCCTTCTCGGGACTGTCCTCGGGAACCAGGAGGGTGCGCCAGGCTCAGGAGAGAGCCCTTAGCAATCTGCATGTGACTCATGGTTTTTTTTTTTGTGTGTGTGTGTGTGTGTGTGTGTTTTTTTTTTGTAAAGGCAACACAGAGAGGGAGAGAAATGAAAAGGGACATGGGGAATGTTCCACAGGGCGTTGTGATGTCAGTGCTGACCACTGGGGGCTGGGTCAGTACCGTGCCCTGGCCAGCCACGCTGAGCAAGCTGTGGGGCCTCCATTTTGCTGGACATTCCCCAGACCTGACCAGAGAGAAACTGAGCTTGGAGGTCGGTGGTGAGCTGCTGTGTTCTACGAGAGTCCCGAGACTGTCCATGGGTCAAAGCCTTGCATTCTCCCAGTGGCAAGAATACATGTCCCAACGGCCAATAAATTACCTTAGGGGCTTTGGGGTAAATTAAATTATTAAGATAAAGTAAACCCAGCTTAAATATTTATAGTAAATAAAAAATTCAAATGAAAAAATCAAGGCAAGAAATGTGTTTCCGGGCCCCCGTCGACTGCTGTGTCCTGAGCCCAGGCCTCCTGGACTACTCCTTGGTCCAGCACGGCCCAGTGGGAGGGCCTCTTAGCAAGAGGGTTTCTCTGCCTTACACCCGCCCGCTGCAGGAAGTAGACTGGGTGAGAAGGTGCGGCCACAGTGACCGAGACGGTGGACACAGAGGCCTTGGTCTTGCACCGCAGCCTCGAGCCTGATTGACTCGTTCTGCTCCCAGGTCTGCTGGGACGGGTGCTCCCAAGTCACGTGGTGGGAGCAGCCCCACAGTTCCTCCACCCTGAGCTCCGCTCTCACCTGGGCTGGGGGTCCGGTCTCTGCTGCATCCAGGCCACCCACAGGTCGGGAGATTCAGGGCTCCGGGACTGCAAGCAGACACTAGGCTCCGGCGACAGCCCTTTCATGCCTCCCAGAAGCGTGGCCATCCAGAGCAGTGGGGTCGGGACAGGAGGCAGTGGGGGGGGGCCCGGCGTCAGGGAGACACAGCCCAGCTCCACCAGGCCCCCGAGCAGAGTCCTGGAGCAAAGCTTGTTTTCTTGGTTTTTATCCCCCATAAAGGGGGAGATGGTTGTCAGGGAATTTTTCTGGGAGTACCTTTCTTCGACTCTTCTGAAACATGGGCACAGGGTGTGGGGGACCCAGGTCAGGTGGCCCCTGAGGGCCCTGGGAGCAGCCTCAGCGGCTGGGTCCTCCACGCTCTTTCCATGATGCTCCGATGCACAGTTCTGCTCTTCTCCCGGAAGTCAGAGCTCAGCTCCCGTGGTCAGCAGGAGTCCTGCTCTACCTGCAGGGGAGGCTGTGTCCTGCCAGGGGTTCAGCTGCTGTCCTCTGGAGCGTGAAGACGCTGAGGGCCAGGCCCCGGCCTCCTCTCCTCTCTGCCGGTTCCCTTCGGCTTTCCAGGGCCAGGGCTGGTTGAGGGCAGGGCACCTCTCGGCTCTGTCAGTCGCTGGGGGAGCGGCCCTCTCCTCCCCCACACCAGCCCGACTCAGGAGCGTGGAGCCGGCACTTGGAAGGCGAGTGGCGGACGATGGCAGAGCGGGGAGGGCCGTGCAAAGCAGGAGGCCAGAGACTGCGCACTGCAGTCACAGATGGCATCCTGGGGCGGGGAGGAGGGAGAGGGAGGACGTCAGCAGCCTGGACAGACACCTGGACCCAGAGACAACCAGGCAGCGACCCGGGAAATGCTGTATCCAGAGAACCGTGCCCAGAGGCTAGAGCCCCTCTAGGTTTTATTTTTTTGGGCCACATTTGGCAGTGCTCTGGGATCACTCCTGGCTATGCTAGGGTGGAACCTGGGTCACTCGCATGCAAGGCAAACGTTCTATCCACCTTATTATCTCCCCAGCCCTAGAGCCCCTTTCTGGACTAATTTTTCATTCTTTCTTTTCCTCTTTTTTTTTTTTTTTTTTTTTGCTTTTTTTTTGTGCTGCCTGAGCACCCAGAGATGCTCAGGGGTTACTCCTGGTTCTGCACTCAGGAATTACTCCTGGTGGTGTTCAGGGAACCATATGGGATGTCGGGGATCGAACCTGGGTTGGCTGCGTGCAAGGTAAATGCCCTACCTGCTGTACTATAGCCCTGGCCCCATTCTTTTCCTTTGGGTTTTAGGGCCACACCTAGCCGTGCTCATGGTTTACTCTTGGCAGGGCTCAGGGGACCTGATGGGGTGATGGAATTTGAACCAAGACTGACCCATGAAATAAGGGCGAGCAAGTGCGTTCATCCCTGTACTACCTTTCAGGCCCTATAATTATATATGTATCTATAAAAGCAAAGTGGGGACAAATCGCATAGATCAGAGGCAAGAGGGAAAGAAAAGAGGACATCAGAAGAGGTGACGAAGCGAGAGACAAGGAGAAGCTGCTGGGCCCTGGGTCCCGAAAGACACTCTGTGTCCTCAGATATTGCCTTATACTTCTGCAAAGCAACTTTTCATTTCTTTGGTGGGGGGGTCAGTTTGGTTTTTGATCACATGCATTGGTACTCAGGGGCTACTTCCAGCTCAGTGAGCAAAGGTTGTTCCCAGTGTTACTCAGAGAACCACATGGTGCCAGGAACCTGCACCCCAGGGCATACTGCACATGAAACATTTGCACCAGCCACCAAGCTACCTCCCCAGCCCTACAAAACAACTCAAATGCATCATTTTACTGCTGTCCGGAAGTTCCCTGCTACAGCTGAGATGGCTACCAGCAGTGGTGGGAGCTCTGGATTCTCTGTGATGCAGAAAGATGATTCTCAGAGGGAAGGAGAGAGCTCGGGCCTGGAGTCTCGGAAGTAAGCAGCAGCTGCTGGTGAATGTTGCTGGGAATGAGGGGAAGGTCCTGATCTGCAGCACTTGCCAATGTCCATGGTTTAACTACACTGCTGTGGGAACAGGGAAATAGTGCAAGTGGTAGAATATACGTCTAGCATGTGTGTGGCCCTCAGTTTAATCCCTGTCCTCATAGCCATAGAGGGTGGCCCATATCTGTGTAAGTTCCCAAGTCTCAAGCACTGCTGGAATGTGGTCCTGATAAAAAAAAAAAAAGAAAATTAGGGGCTGGAGCAATAGTCCAGTGGGTAGGGTGTTTGCCTTGCATGCGGCCGGCCCATGCCGGCCTGGGTTCGATCCCTGGCATCCCATATGGTTCCCCGAGCACCGCCAGGAGTCATTCCTGAGTGCAGAGCCAGGAGAAACCCCTGAGCATTGCCAGGTGTGACCCAAAAAAGAAAAAAAAAAAAAAGAAAATTAGAGGCTGAAGCAGTAGTTTGTTTGCATGCAGCCAACTTGGGTCCGATCCCCAGCATCCCATATGGTCCCCCGAGCACCACCAGGAGTAATTCCTGAGTACAGAGTCAGGTGTCCACGGCAGAGCCTGGCAAGCTACCCGTGGTGTATTCGATATGCCAAAAATAGAAACAAGGGGCCGGAGCGATAGCCCAGCGGGTAGGGTGTTTGCCTTGCATGCAGCCGGCCCGTGCCGGCCCGGGTTCGATCCCCGGCATCCCATATGGTCCCCCGAGCACCGCCAGGTGTAGTTCCTGAGTGCAGGGCCAGGAGAAACCCCTGAGTATTGCCGGGTGTGACCCAAAAAGAAAAAAAAAAGTAACAATAATGGACCTCATTCCCAACGAATGGAGATGTTACTGGTGACCGCTTGAGCAAAACAATGAACAACGGGAACACAAGTGCCAAGTGCCAAGAGTCAGGTGTAACCCCTGAGCATCGCAGGTGTGACCCAAAGAGCAAAAAAAAAAAAAAGGAAAGGAAAGGGAAAAAAAAGAAAATCGACTCCCCCATTCCAGCTGCTCTCCAGCCACCAAGGTGAGGTGGCTCGACAAGAGAGAGGCATGCAGGCGGATCTCAAGCTGGACTCTGGCACAGCAGGGGTTAACCCCAAGAGCTGAGGCCCTACACTCTGGGAAGCCAAGCTCATGGTCCCTTGGTTTTCAGATCATATGCCCTTAGGGCCAGAGAGATAGTGGGTGGGTGGGTGGGGGGTTAAGGCCCTACCTTGGGCACGGCCCAGCTAGGTTGGATCCTCGGCACCCCAGATGTTCCCTTGAGCACCACCAAGAGTGATCCCTGAGCGCAGAGTCAGGTTAGCTTGGGAGCACATTGGATGTGACACCCCCAGAACCAAAGACAAACCAAACCAGAGACGTATCACACGCCTCTGAAGTCTTTTCAGGTCTGGAGCAGCCAACCCCGTCCCAGGTGAACACATGTACCGTAATTTCTGAGTCTGAAAACCAAAGAGCTTGGGCCAGTCCAGGGAGACGAAACAGGTCTTTGCCTAGAACTCTGCAGAACCCACTTTGATCCCATCTCCCCAGTGGGTCCCCTCGGCACTGCCAGGAGTGATCTCTGAGCACAACCTGCTGTGACCCAACAACCCCGACCCTCCCCACTCTCCCGCCAAAAATTAAAGGGGCAGGACCTTAGAAGCCAACCCTGTCTCCCAAGGGAGAGGGGAGCCTCCACCCGCTGTTACCTACCTCACTGGGGAGAATCGCCGTGCCATCTGCATCCCGGGAACGCCATCCTTCCCCCGGCGGCAGCCCGGCCAGTCGGGCCTCTTCACTGCCGCTGCACTTGGCCGCCTTCTTATTCAGGATCCTGGCCACGCTCTCGGGCTGATGGTAGCTGGCAGGAGACAGGGGTTCCGACTTCTTGGGGCCCTCCTCCCCGGTGGCCGAGGTGGGGCTCGAGCTCGTCCGCACACATTGCGGAAGAACTCTTGCACGAGGCCGCCTTTGGGGGCTCAGGCTTGGGCCGCGCCTCGGACATGCCCAGTTTCCAGACAGACTCCGTGCTCCCCGAGTGCTCCACCACGCTGAAGAGGCTGGAGAGCCCGTCATTGATGTTCCGCAGCACGGGGCTGTCCCGGTGGTGGTGGAGCGCGCCCAGGCAGAGCCGTTCTGCTTGCCCTGGTGCAGGTTCCACAGGCTGCGCTCCTTGGTGCTGTCCAGCTTGGACACGGAGCGCCGCTGGAGCTTGGGCGAGCCGTACTTGGGGAGCAGCAGGGCCGCTCGATGCGCGAGTGCACCTTGTCCAAGGAGGAGGAGATCTGCTTGCTGCGCAGAGACACCAGCGAAGCTGCTGCGCGGCGACCAGCCCTTGCTGTGCAGCCCGCTGCGGGCGGGTCGGTCTGCAGGCCCACGCTGACCATGCGGATGGTCTGCGTGCCCACGCTGGCCAGCCCCACCGTCTGGCTGGACGTGCTCTTTACCTTCCTCTCCAGCGAGCCCGAGCGCATGGCCTGGCGCACACAGTTGGTGATCTCCTTCATGTCGTCGCTCATGTTGCCCGAGATCTCAAAGTCATGCAGGGGCGCGCGGAAGCCGGGCCCCGAGGCCGAGGGGCCGCTGCCCGAAGCTCCCGTCCAGGCGCTGCCGGGAAAAGTTGCAGAGCCACCGGCCATAGGAGCTCTCGGCCAGCCCGTCGGCCTCCGCGGACTCTTTGGGCTTAGCTGTGGTGAAGAGGAAGCCTGGCTCGATGATGATCTTGCCCTCCCGGTTATGGACCACGGGCACGCCCAGGCGCCGGGCCACCGGGGCTGTAGTAGACGCGGATGCCCGTCTTGTCGGGCGCCGTGTAGCTGCGCTGCATCTGCCTCGCCGCCGGCTCCTGGCAGCCCACACGGTGGCGGTCCCGGGACGACGGGCACCCGGGCTGCTCAGCGGCCTCCTTCTCTGGGTCCACGGGCTGGCTGCCCACGAAGGCAAAGGCAGGGCTGTTGGGCAGCTTCTTGCCCCGCGTGGGCTCGCCAGCCAGGTATGGGGAACAGTCCAGCAAACTTTCAAACTCAGACATGGAGGAAACCGATTTGGTCCTGGGAAGAGCAGGGGAAGAAGGATGGTGTCGGAGGACACGGACACGCTGGAGCACGTGAGTGTCCAGCTCCTGCCCTGTGGACGGCACCAAGGGTGCCCCCCCCACCTACCCACCGTGTTCACATCCTCGCGCCCACCACCGCCCCCTGAGCAAACTTCTCTGCTTCCCCCTGGCGTCTACACAGAGGGAGCTACAAGAATCAGATTTAGGTTCCTAGGAGGCCTCTGTGGAAGGCGAGGCCCAGTTCCCTTCCGTCCACTCTTATAGTGCCAAATCTGAGCTGCCTGCTCCCCTCTGGCTCTCAGAGCCTCTCTGCGAGGCCAGCTCCAGTGGCCGCTAACCTTTACTGGCAGCCTCCCCTTCTGTCCTGCTCCGGTGTTTCCTGGAATCCCCTACCAAACAAAACATACACGCTTAAGCCTCCACTCAGTTTTCTTTCAGAGGGACCCGCACTAAGAAGCCGTTAAATACAGACGCGACACGCGCCTTGACAATGACTGAGTGTGTCATACATCTAGTTATCTCTCATGTCGGACCAGGCCGTGCTCACATTATCCCGAGGGGTCTGGGAGTTTAGTTCTCAGTGGTCGAGCGCTTGTCTTGCAAACGTGGGGCCCCAGATTGAATACCCAGGCCACAAAACAAACGAACAAAACCCTGACAAACAAATCAGCCAGCTGTGGAGTGTGGCGCGAGGTCTGAGCTGGAAGTCAAGCTGAGCTGACTGTGCAGACCCTTTCTGTCCTGGGGCCACCCCCTATCTCTGGCTGGCCATGCGGCCGCCCTCCTCCACCAGGCCTGCCTGACTTCTGGTGGCCCCTCGGCTCTGAGGTACTCTCTCTGTCAGGGGTTCCCTAACAGCGATGATGTCCTGCTAGCTGGGGGGCCCTCCCTGGATTATTAGGATGGTGCTAATAATCTGGGTTCGGCGTTACTCTTCAGATTCCAAGACAGGAAGAAGGAGGCCCAAGAGGACATGAATAGTTTCTTTCCCAGGTAGGATAGTGGGGCCAATTTCCATGCTCAGCATGAAATAAACCAGTAGGCTGGAATTCTCAGCACCCCAAGTGTTCTAGTTCCCAGTAGTTGGGTCCCACAGAACCCACATTTTGGTTCTCTTCCAATTCTGCCAACAGCTCTATGAATACAGGGAAGGGGGAGAGAGGTGCAAGGCTCGGGCAACATCGAAGGGGCGGGGGCAAATAAGAGGGAGGGGGGGGGCCACATGGCAGGGGCGGAGCAGTGGGCGGGGCTGCAGGCTCAGGCAGGGAGGGCAGGGAAGGGGTGAAGGGACGGGCCACAGGGCAGGGGTGCACCTTTTTAAGCCGCTTCCCCCAAGCTCAGCTTCAGAGACTGCCTCCTTGTCGTGGACTTTCTCATTTTGCACCTGTGCCAAGAGACAATAAAGGTCAGCCTGGCCACTAGTGGGCTACAGGAGGCCAGTATCGGGGCTGGTCCGCATATGACTCAGCTGGGGCGCCTCCAAGAAAGAGCCCAGTGGACAAGCTGCCACAGTGCAGCAGCGACTCCAATGGCAACACTGTCCCGCGTGGGTGGCAGAAGTGACCAGAGGGTTCCCACTGATTCATCCCAGGCCTGCAGCAGCTCCCTAGAACCCATGTCCAGAACATGCATCATCAGCCCTCTGGGTCCTCAGGCTGTCACACACGAGGGGAAGCAGGGTTTCCCCTCTATGCACGTGACAGTGTGTTTTGTGTGGTTCCGTGCACAGTGCACCGAGGCGCAGGAGCAAACTCCCCCGTGACCTCCACACCAGCCCTGGAATGGGAGCCTCCTCTCACCATGAGGTCACTGAGGCCCAGAGAGGGAGCGTGACCTTCCCCAGACCACACAGCACTTCACCCAGGCACCGAGAGGGAAGAGGGACTGGCAAGATTACAGACACACAGCCTCGAGCCACAGGCGGGAGCCGCGGGAAGACACCCCAGGGATGAGGAGCCCGAGTGCGAGCCGCCACAAGGTGGCTCCCAGGAACTTCCCAGGAACGGAGAGAACCGGGGCCCCAGCCCTCACCTCCTTCCAGCTGTTGTCCTGCTTCTCCAGGTCGGCGTGCTTCAGGGCCCAGGGGTCAGCAGCCTTCTGCAGCTAGGCCGGGCAGAGACGAGGTGAGGAGTGAGCAAGAGGGTAAGCAGCTTCACTGGGAGCAGAACCGCTGCCCACGCTCCACTCTGCAGCCCAGACATCTCCCCTCACGGACTAGACGCCCCTCCCACTGCAAAGCAGCTCAGAGACACCAAGAAAGCACATTTGGAACAAGATGATAAAAGCGAAGGCTTCGAGGGCACTCTTGTGGCCGTTGCCTCTGACAGCGACCAATGTCATCCCTGACCCCAAATAAAAAAAAAAGGAAGGCAGGGGCCAGAGCAATAGCCCAGCGGGTAGGGCATTTGCCTTGCACGCGGCCCCGGCCCGGGTTTGATCCCCAGAATCCCATATGGTCCCCCGAGCACCGCCAGGAGTAATTCCTGAGTGCAGAGCCAGGAGAAACCCCTGAGCATTGCCGGGTGTGACCCAAAAAAGAAAAAAAAAAAAAGGCCGCTCCTAGAAGCAGACTGGTTGGGGGACACCAGTAACCTGTGGACAGTCACTTGTGGAGGGACATGGATATCAGGGAAGGGATCTCTGTTGAAACACTGGGGCAAACGGAGCAATAGTCCAGCGGGAGGGCATTGGCCTTGCATGCGGCCGACCCAGGTTTGATCCCAGGTTTCCCATATCGTCCCCCATGCAGTGCCAGGAGTAATTCCTGAGTGCAGAGCCAGGAGTAACCCCTGAGCATTGCTGGGTGTGACTCCCAAAAAAAGAAACACCGTATGCCTGAAACTCAACTATGAATAACTTTGTGATTTAATAGAGACTGATTAAAAAAAAAGACAGGAGAAAAAAATAAAACAGTGGCAAACTCTGAAGCAATCTTCCTGCTTAGGAGACTGGTACAGAACCCAGTGAGGCTTTTCCCTTCAAGGTTTGAATTAAAGAGAGTAAATAAAGCATAGATTTAAAAAAGAAAAAAAAGATTCCTTCATATAAAATAGTTAGCTAGTGTCTCTATATTGGAAAACAGAGAACCAATTATATTCTATGATCAACTAACCTCAGGGTTGACGCAAATTATAAACAATGTGTACATTGTGATCCCATTTATGTTAATTAAAACATCTCTTTCAATGTAAGTTTCAAAAGCAAGAATGGCAGAGAGTGGGCTGGAGTGTGCTTTTGCAATATCTGGGTCTTAAGAATGAAGACTTTATTTCCGTAATTAAAATAAAAAGGGGCTGGAGAGTTAGCTCAAAAGGGGGAGCACGTGCCTTGCATGCTGAAAGCCTGAGTTTGGTCCCCAGGAACCAGATGACCCCTTGCTCCAGTAACCATCAGATGTCACTCTGGTGGCCTCAGAAAACTGCCTGGGCGTGGTCCTGGCAGGCCAGAATACTGGACCACCAGGCCCGATTCCGCCGAGTCAAGGATCACTGGCAGTGGCCCTGGGCTCCGAGAACAGGCGGGGAGGCCCCCCCTCCCCAGTAAGTAATGAAGAGGAACAGCAGGCTGAGGGGGTGGGGCCGGCTATGGGCTGGCATGGTCCATGGTTCTTTTTTTTTAATATTTTATTACACCACAGACATGGGGAGAGCTGCTACTTGCTCTCCCTGTGCCCAGCCGCTCACAAGGAGCCCAGGAGAGATCGCGGTTCTACCCCTGGCCCGCCAGCCCAGCAGAGCCTTGCAACAAGCCAGACGACCCCCACTCCATGAGGGCCTCCATTTTCCACATCTGGACTTCTCTCTCGTCAGAACTCCACCCCGCAGACCAGCCTATCACAGTCCGGCTCATCGAAATCCACCCTGCTGCAGTCTTTTTTAATCCAGCCCAGGTATGCTGATCCAGAGACAGACATGGGGCAGAGCTACTACTTGCTCTCCCTGTGCCCAGCCGCTCACAAGGAGCCCAGGAGAGATGGCAGGTTCTAGCCCTGGCCCGCCAGCCCATCAGAGCCTTGCACCAAGCCAAATGACCCCCACTCCATGAGGGCCTCCATTTTCCACATCTGGACTTCTCTCTCGTCAGAACTCCACCCAGCAGACCAGCCTATCACAGTCCGGCTCGCGGCAGCCGGTTCATCATTAAATGCTGGACTTAGAGATGACTGCAAGAGTATGCTACCTGCACGGCAGAGCCTGGCAAGCTACCCGTGTTGTATTTGATATGCCAAATACCAGTAACAATTAGAGACCTCATTCCGGAATGAATTGTGGCTCTTTATGTTCCTAGAGCAAGCAGATGCCGTTGGGCTCTACTAGCATGAGACAGGACATATGGAGATGTTACTGGGGCCCGCTCGAGCAAATCGATGAACAACGGGAAGACAGTGACAGTGGCAGACAGCTATTACACCACCATGATATATACCATTACAAAGATGTTCATGTTTGGGTTTCAGTCGTACAGTGTACCAGCACCCATCCCTCCACCAATGTCCCCAATTTCCCACCATTTCCCACCACCAATGTCCCCAATTCCCTCCTCCCCTCCCCTAGCCTGCCTCTATGGCAGGTTCTTTATCTCTTTTCTCTCTTTTTCTCTCTTTCTTCCTTCTCTTACATATTATGGATTGTAATACATACATTTAGAGGTTATCATTTGTATCTTTTTTGCCTATATTCAATGCTCAGTTCTAGGCTGGTATTACCACTTTCGACAATTAATAGCACACTGTTCCCTTCTCTGTCTTAACTAATTTCTGACTCCCACACATTTGTGGTTGATTCCTCCTTTGACAAGATATCCTGATCCATGATTTGCCTGACCCTGGATATTGGTATCATACTATTATATATATTTATATCATGCAAATAAATGCAGTCATTCTATAGCTGTCTTTTTCCTTCTGGCTAATTTCACTCAACATGATCCTTTCCATGTCCATCCATTTATAGGCAAATTTCATAACTTCATTTTTCCTAACAGCTGCATAGTGTTCCATTGTGTAAGATGTACCAAAGTTTCTTTATCCAGTCATCAGTTCTCGGGCACTTTGATTTTTTCCAGAATCTGGCTATTGTGAATAGTGCTGCTATGAAAATAAAGGTGCAGATGGAGTTTCTGCTGTGTGTTTTTGGCTTCCCAGGTATAATCCCAGGAGTGGTATGGCTGGGTCGAATAGGAGCTCAATTTCTAGTCTGTGGAGGAATGTCATGGTTCTTTTCTATCCACATCCATTGTTGGTCATACACTTCTAAGTTTGGAATTAATTTTTAGGAAGGTTTTTTTTCCCCCCCCACCACATCTGTGATGCTTATGACAACTCCTGGTTCTGTGCTCAGAGATGATTCCCCGGCGATGCATGGGAGACCGTAAAGGATGGCCATGTACAAGGCAAAGTGGCCTACCCAGTACACTATCGCTCTAGCCCCCAAACCTCAACTTTTTTGCTTTTTGGGTCACACCCAGCAATGCTCAGGGGTTTCTCCTGGCTCTGCACTCAGGAATTACTCCTGGCGGTGCTCAGGGGACCATATGGGATGCCGGGATCGAACCCGGGCCAGCATGGGCCGGCTGCGTGCAAGGCAAATGCCCTACCTGCTGGGCTATCACTCTGGCCTCTAAACCTCAACTTTTTTTTTTTTTTTTTTTTTTGCTTTTTTGGGTCACACCCGGCAATGCTCAGGGGTTACTCCTGGCTCTGCACTCAGGAATTACTCCTGGCGGTGCGCGGGGACCATATGGGACGCCGGGCTCGAACCCGGGCCGGCACAGGCCGGCCGCGTGCAAGGCAAACGCCCTACCCGCTGGGCTATCGCTCCGGCCCTAAACCTCAACTTTTAAAGGGGGACCCACTCTTGCTTCTTCCTTATGAGTTCCTGGTTAGACAGGACACCTGTCAGAGGCAGTGGGAAAGGAAAACTCTGGCAACTGCTAGGCTGCTCGGATAGAAGCACAAAACTGACAGGAAGGGGCTGGAATGATAGTCCAGAGGGGAGGGAGTTTGCCTTGCACGTGGCCAACCTGGGTTTGATCTCCAGCATCCCATATGGTCCCCTGAGCCATATGGGATGTAATTCCTGAGTGCAGAGCCAGGATTAACCCCTGAGCATGGCCGAAAGTGAGACCCAAAAACAAAACAAAAAAGAAACTGGCAACATTTGAAGACAAATGAGCGATGGGCAGAAAGGCTTGGTCTCAAGTGTGCGTCTCTGAGCACCTGGGTTCAGCTGGACCTGAAGGCTTCCCTACCACCGAACTTGTTGCACCAGGTTCCAGTTGGACCCTGGCGGCTCCTGCCAGGAGGGGCTGCAGCAGGCCTCACCTGGCTCAGGCGGTTCTGCAGCTCCTTCACCTGCTGCTCCACCTGCTGCTTCTCCCCCTGCAGCCGCTCCACCAGCTGCAGCTTCTCCTGGCTCCAGTTGTGCTCGCTGATCCGCAGCTGCCGCGTGAGCTCCATGACGGCACTGTAGGACTCGGCCAGGAGGTGCTGCTGCTCCTCGCGCTCCCGCTGCAGCGCCGCCTTCCAGTCGGGCCCTGCCCGCCTCCCCGGGCCCCTTCCCAGCCTTCAGCTCCATCTGCAGAGGGAAGAAGCAGCTGGGTGGCTCTCCCTGCCGGCCCTCTCTCTGCCCGCCTTCCTTTCCCGGCAGGTATGGCCCGGGGCAGGGGGTACAGAGCCGCACCCTTCGGCTGACTCCAGGCTCAGAACTAAGCCCCGCCGCCGTCTCCAGACAGGCTGTATTCTTCCTACAAGTTCTCTGCCTTTGCAGACTTCCCATCCCGCACCTTCATGAAAACGCAGCTTTATGGGTGTTTGTGGGGGCCACACCCAGCAGGGCTCAGAAGTCACTCCTCCTGGCTCAGTGCTCAGGAATCACTCCTGGTGGTGCTCGGTGGACCACAGGGAATACCAGGATTGAGCCCAGTCGGCCGAGTGCAGGCAAACACCCAACCCCTGTACTATCACTCTGGCCCCGCAACTACTTTTTCATTGTTTTGGGCCACACCTGGCGGCTATCAAGGGCTATTTCCCAACCTGGTGCTAAGGGGTCGCTCTTGGCAGTGGCTGGAGGGGCCAAGCATGGGGGGATGAGCGCCCCCAGGCACAGCACGCTCTGGGGGCCCTAAGCCACACAACCCCCGCCCCTGGACTATTCTGATATTTTTCACAGTAGGAAGAGGTCACAAGAGTCAGTGTCTCGGGCCACAGAGCAACAAAGCAGCCAGTGCTGCTGTCACGGCTGTCACGAACGTGAGCAAACACGAGCGAGCGAGGGGCGTGTCTCATCTTCCAGCCGAGAGCCAGGACGCGACCTTGCCCCACAGGTCCTGCTCAGGGACATGAGCCCGCAGTCACAGAATGACTGCGCTCGAATCACTGCAGAGGATTTGCCTTCTAGGCGCCAAGCCGGAGGAGGTAACTGTATAAGCTCAAGAACCAACGCAGGGGGCCGGAGTGATAGCACAGTGGGGAGGGCATTTGCCTTCCACGCGGCCCACCTGGGTTCGATCCCGGCATCCCCCAAGGAGTAATTCCTCAGTAGAGAGCGAGGAGTAGCCCCTGAGCATCGCTGGTTTTGTGACCTGTTTTGTGACCCCCCAAACAAAAAAATAAATAAATAAATAAAAATATGATTAGAGGGGCCGGAGTTATAGCACAGTGGGTAGGGCATTTGCCTTCCACGCAGCCCACCTGGGTTCGATCACGGCCATCCCATATGGTCCCCCAAGCACCGCCAGGTGTAATTTCTGGAGTGCAGAGCCAGGAGAACCCTGAGCATTCCCTTGCCCAAAAAGCAAGGGAAAAAAAAATTAAGATCAATGCAGAGGTGAGAAAAGACGGCACAAATGCCGGAATACCAGGCAGGCTATGTGTGTCGGCCTGGGCGCAATCCCGCACCCTCTAGGTCCCCAGGACAGAGCGGGGATAGCCCAGGAGCACTGCTGGGTGTGCCCCTGCGGAAGAAAGAGGGTCTGGATAGCACAGCGGTAGGGCAGTTGCCTTGCATGTAGCCAACCCAAGTTCATTCCCTGGTACCCCATACGGTCCCCTGAATGCTAGAAGTGATCCCTGAGCTAAGAGGCAGGAGTAAGCTCTAAGCTCTACTAAGGACGGCCCCAAAGCCCCCCAGACTCCCCAAAAGAATCACTGCATGGCAGTTTCTGGTTCCCTTGCTGTGTGACTCTAAACAAGTGTCTTGCTTTCTCTGGGCTGTGGGGAGGCCCAGGGGCGCTGCATGCTGCTCAGAGCATGGCTCAAGCTCTGAGCCCCGGCTCGGGCAGCCCAGGGCTTGGTGACGGGGCAGGGCAGGTGAGGGGCGCACCTGGGCTGTGTGGCTCCTGAGCTCTGCCCGCCTCCGTCTCCCAGGCGGCTTTGGCCTTGGCGAACTGCTGCTGAAGCTCAGTCAGGCCCTGGCGCTCGTCCCGAGCAGCCAGCACAGCTCCTTCAGCGTCACCTTCATGTCGGCCAGGGTCTTGATGTACTCGTTGGGCTGCAGGCGCCAACACGGGCGAGGGTCAGGAGCTTCTAGCCGGGGGTGCGCCGAGCCTGAGCTGGGAGCACCAGACTGCCACGGGGAGCACAAGCTTCCAGGCTGGCCCACCTCGAGAACGGGCACAAGCCCAGCCCTGGCGCCTGTCCCATACACCAACCCTGCAGCCACCACACCAATGATTCAGCAGACCCTGAGCTAAACCTGGATCCTTCCTGTCTGGCCCTGCCAGGACGGGAGGGGAGTGCAGGCCACCAAGCCTGGTGTGGTCAGTCCTCTCTCCTGGGCCAGGACACCAACCCACTGGAAGGTCGTGGGGGCCTAATCCACCCCCTGACTGCAGGCTCAAACCATGTTAGCCTGAGCCCTGTCCCCCCACCACGTCCACCCCAAGCCAAGTCAGTCTCAGAATATGGTGATACATCTCGGTGCTCAGTTCTGTTGGTCCAGAAAGGTCCTTTCATAGACTCTATGAGGCAAGCTCCTATTCACCCTTTGAAACCCAGCACGTATGCCCCCTGCTCTGTGATACTGTCCCCTACACACCAAACAATTCATGGCTCTAGCCTGAAACCAACTGCCTTAATCTGGCTACGGGACATGGTCCGGGATGACTTAGGAGCCCCAACAGAACAGTAGGAAAGCAGACTCGGTGGGAATATATGGACGGAGCCAACTCATGGGGGCTCACTAAGGAATAAACCGAGGGAGGGCAGGGAGGGGCTGAGCGCACCGTGTTCTGGGTCCAGCTGTCCCCCGTGCAGGTCTTGTTGTCCGGGTGCTGGGCACTCAGCTCCTCCTCCTCCATGAGGAGGTACAGCTCCTTCATGCTGCTCACCTGGGAAAGAGACACAGACTCAGCAGGGTACAGGGTGTCACGCTGGGGCTCTGCACCTGCACAGGAGCTTCCTGAGCCGCAACCCAGACTGACACCCAGGACTCACTGCAGGAGGAAGATGCGGCACAGGAGTTGGTCCTCACGGCCCCAACGAACCTGGAGCCCTTCCGGCATCCTCCCCCGCCTCTCACACCAGGGCCAAGACCTCCCCAAGAGCTACTCAGAAAGAACCCTGGGCGCAGGTACCAGGGCTGGAATTTAAGGGCCACAGGCACCACCTGTAATTGCAGGTAGGGATAATAAATGGTTAGGGCGGAGGAAGCCCCCCAGGTGGGGGAAGTTGCTGAGAAGAGCCGAGGCAGGCCTCCCGAGAAGGCTGAGACGGGGACAAAGTCTCAAAGGAGGTGAGAACCAGGTCCTGCGACCCTCAAGGTCGAGACTAGCTGGGAAAGGGCCGAGCAAATGCTAAGACCCTGCAGAGAAGCCCAAGTCCTGGGGGTTGGCACGCATGTGGGGCGGGAGGCCAGGAGAGAGGGCACAGGGAGTGGGGGGGGGAGAAGGCACCAGCCCCTGCAAGCAGCCGGCCCTGTCAATCCCCAATATGGTCCCTATGCACACGGGAACCTGTGCAGAGCCAGGAAGAGTCCTTGGGCATAAGGGTAGCCCAACTCCCTACAGCAATACCCCAAAAACCTGATCCATTCTTTGGTTTCTTGGGCTACACCCACCGATGCTCAGGGGTCATTCCTAGCTCTGCACTCAGAAATTACTCTTGCTGGTGCTCAGGGGACCACACAGGATGCTGGGGTTAAACCGGGGTCTGCCATGTACAAGGCAAACACCCTCCCCTCTATGCTATTGCTCTGGCCTCCTCATCAGTTTTCTTTTTGAGTCACACCCAGAAATACTCAGGGGTCACTCCTGGCTCTGCACTCAGGAATTATTGCTGGCGGTGTTCAGGGGATCATATGGGATGTCAAGGATTGAACCAGGTTGTCTGCAAGTGCAAGGCAAATGCCCTACCCGCTATTTATTGCTCCAACCTCAGTTCTTTACTTACTGTGTTCCCGTCCCTGGAGACAGAGCGATAGTACGGCACTTGCCTTGCATGCAGTCCACCCAGATTCAATCTCGGGCATCCAATATGGTCCCTAGAGCCCCACCAGGAGTGAACGCAGAGCGAGAAGCCCTGAGCACTGCTGGGATGGCCCTAAAACAAACAAAAGTCCCCATTCCTGGGGGCCAGAGCGATAGCATAGCGGGTAGGGCATTTGCCTTGCACGTGGCCGACCCAGGTTCAATTCCCCAGCATCCCATTTGGTCACCCGAGCACCGCCAGGAGTAAATCCTGAGGGCAGAGCCAAGAATAACCCCTGAGCATTGCCGGTGTGACCCCCAAAAAAGTTCCCATTCCTATATGTAAGTTATTCCTTAAAAGAGCAGCATCACGGTGTGTTTCCCTATAAGGCAACAGCAACTAAACTAGATTCAACTCACTGCTGCCAGCAGAGACCAGCTTCGGTGGAGTGTTACGGAACGACACGTCCCAGGAGACTTTCCTGGGTGAGGCGACGCCCTGAGCAAATCTTCTCCCCGTGTCCCCAGCACCCACAGCCCAGGAAACGCTGAGGAGTGAACGAGCAACTCGGCTATGAGCTTGGGGCTGCGTCCGTGCCACACCAGCTGGGCCCCTTTCAATGTCTCTCCCCACGGAGTGCCCACCCAGGCCCAGGTCCATACCTCCAGGAAGTCGTCCCTCTCGCTGGGCAAAACCTTGCCCTGCCGCCAGCGCTTGAGGAACCACCTGAGCTTCATGAAGAGCAGCAAGAAGTTGTGCTTGAACTGCTGGGACTCTTGCACCAACATGTTCTTCTCCTGGCTCCAGAATTTCTGCTCCAGCCGCCGCTGGAGGCTCAGACTCTGCAGTTCAAACTCTCGCCTCAGGAGCGCCCTCTGCTGGTCCTCCTTCAGCTGCACAAAAGACAAGAGCTAGCTTGGAAAAACCACCCAGGCCTGGCCGGAGACCCAGGAACATTCCAGAGATGCCTGCTGGAGATCCCTGCGAGGGATTCCCCCCACGAGCAGCAAGCGCATACACGCATTTTCCTTGCACACAGCCCACAGCCCACCCATGATTCCCTGGTTCTGCATATGTCCCCAAATCCATACCAGGAGAGGTCCCTGAGCACAGAGCCAGGAGTAAGGCCAGGTGAGGCCCCCAAACCAATATAAATAAATACACAAACACTGGGCTGAACCCTGCTGTCCCCGGGGATAAAAACCCTCACAGAAAGAGCAGTAAATCATAACTACAAGTCGGTGCAAGAGCTGGGACCTGGGCCCTGCTCTGTCCCCCGGAAGCCCACACAGAGGGCCTAATGGCAGATTCAGGTGCAGGGTGCAGGCTTGGCATGCGGCGACCCTGGGCCAACCCTGGAGACCCTGAGCACCACTGGGGTGGCCTGGTTGGTTGCTGAAGGAGCAGTGCCCCTCCTCTGGCCCTTGCACCTGAAGAACTGGCCCAGTTGGCTGAGAATCACTGAACCACTGGGAAGGGATCTGGGGCCTTTTAGGGAGGGTCTTTGGGAGGTTCGCAAACCCTCTACACCACTGCCCCAAATGAAAAAAAAAAAAAACACAACCTGGGGCCAGAGTGATAGTCACAGCACGTAGGGCATTTGCCTTGCACGCAGCAAACCAGGGTTCGATCCTCGGCATCCCATATGGTCCCCCAAGCACCACCAGGGGTAAATCCTGAGTGCAGAGCCAGGAGTAACCCCTGAGCATTGCCGGGTGTGACTCAAAAAAGCAAAACAAAACTGAAAAGACAGAAATTGTGCATGTGTTGGGCGTCAGTGCTTCCCCTAAATTCTCATTTAACAAGGAAGCCCGGACGATGAATCACGATGGGAAAACACCAGTGGAGAGCAAAGGGCATGCTGGGACGGGGAGGCAGAGGGGTGTAACAGCAGAGGAAACAGCCAGACACCTGCATTAAAATCCCCAGCCATAGGGGCCGGAGCGATAGCACAGCGGGGAGGGCATTTGCCATGCATGCGGCCCACCCCAGTTCGATCCCCGGCATCCCATATGGTCCCCTGAGCACCACCATGAGTAATTCCTGAGTGCAGAGCCAGGAGTAACTCCTGAGTATTGCCAGGTGTGACCTCAAAAAAGACAAAAAAAAAAAAAAAAATCCCAGCCACAGGATGCTCGCCTTGAAAGTGTCTGACCTAGGTTTGACCTATGAGCTCCCTGAGCACAGAGCCAGGAAGGAGTAAGCCCTAAGTACTGCCAGGTGTGGCCCTAAAACAGAACAAAATTCCAGCCAGGTGTCAATGGGGTGAGTCAGCGTATCAGGCAGGGATTTGCCAGTGCGATCAGTGCAAAACTGCTCAGGGCAAACACGCGTGCGCACACACACAAAAAACCACACCACACCCCCGCCTCAATCACTCTAGCCAGCTCTGGAGAGCAAAGAAAGCACATCAGCTCTCCAGACACCCACTGACCCACTGATAAAAAGGGCGGAGAGGAGATTTAAAGATCATCATGTGTGGAAACACACACGTAGGCCCACCATGCAGCGAGGGCTTAATAAGTGCTTGCCGTTCCCGGGACGACCCTCTCGACCACAGTCAGATCTACAGCCTTTCTGCGCGGCTCCAGCTCTGACGAGATGTTGCCTTGCGCAGCCCGGCAAGGCGACAAGGTGGGGCTGAGGTCACACAGGCGGACAGTGACAACAGGCAACATACAATGACAACTGCGACATGAGGGTCTGTGGCCCCCTCCTGTCTGTCTGAAGACCCAGGGACCAGGGAGGGGCGGGATGGGCAACACCCACCTGGACCATTTTCTGATTGAAGCTGTCGGCTTCGTCCTTCCGCAGCTGCCGCTCCTGGGAGAGCTGCTCCTGCAGGCCCCGGAGGCTGTCGTGGGCCTCCGCCAGCACCAGCTGCAGCTCCTTGATCTGGGAGGAGGAAGAGACCAAGAGGCACCTGGTCAAAGGCAACGACAGCAGAGAGGGAAGTCTGGGCCCACTGTCCTTCAAACTCTAATCAGGCTCATTAGCCGCCGGCGACCTCCACCCGTGCTTGGGACAGTGGCAGGAAAGTGTCGCTCAAGTCTACCTGCTGTCACCTTGGCTGTGATCACTCCTGGATCAGGGATCACTCAGGGATCACTCCTGGTGGGGCCCAGGGTACCATCTGGGCTGCTGGGGATCAGATGCAGGTTGGCGGCGTGCAAGTACACACCCACTGTATTATGTTCTAACATTCTGGCTGTCATCGTCTCCACCTAATGATTTCTGTCTTTGAAACGTATTTGAAAAGAATACACTGTGAACATAAGTATGATCCACAAAGACATGTATCAGCTCATTGTTTTCAGCTGCAAAAATTCAGGTGTGTGTGTGTGTGTGTGTGTGTACTGGAAATGGCCCCACGTCCCTCCACATTTTTTTTTTTTTTTTTTTTTTTTGGCAATGCTCAGGGGTTACTCCTGGCTCTGCACTCAGGAATTACTCCTGGCGGTGCTCGGGGGACCATATGGGATGCCGGGGATCGGACCCAGGCTGGCACGGCCGCGTGCAAGGCAAACGCCCTACCCACTGGGCTATCGGCTCCAGCCCCATCCCTCCACCCATTTTTAGAGTGTTTTTTACGGGGCGGGAGAGATAGCCCAGCGGGTAGGGCGTTTGCCTTGCACGCAGCCTGCCTGTGCCGGCCTGGGTTCGATCCCCGGCATCCCATATGATCCCCCGAGCACCGCCAGGAGTAATTCCCTGAGTGCAGAGCCAGGAGTAACCCCTGAGCATCGCCAGGTGTGACCCAAAAAAAAAAAAAAAAAAAAGAGTGTTTTTTACTTATTTTTTTCTAGTAGTCTCTCCCAGAAGGAAATATATATATATATATATACACACACACACACACACACACACACACATATGCTGTCACGCCATGCAGGGAAAGGGAAGGTTGGAAATCTCAGCTCTAGGGCCTGCAACAAATCTTCTCAGGCATAGCAGGAAAATGTCTTTATGGGAAAAGCCAAGAGCAAACCTGTATGCCTGGAAACCTGGTGCTAAAGGCCGCTCCGACTCAGGCGACTCATATACCTGCTCTGTTTCTAAAGTCCTTACAGGATCTATACTATGGGCTAGCTCTGGGGTGCTCCTGAACACAGGGTTCAGTGAACCTGGGCGAACAACAAAGAGTCGGTGCAAGGAAGAACTACAGAGCGCATTCCAAGAACTCTGTCCTTCTCTGGGAAAATAAATGCGAGCATTCACGATCCCCCTCACTCCTTCCTGCCGGGCTGCAGGAAACTCAGACCACTTGAGAGTCTGATCCCTCGGCATGGATCCTCCAAGTCGCCTTCCTGGTCAGGGGCAGGAAGAAAGTGGCTTCAGGCGGGGCACCTCCGAGGGTTCCCTGTGATTCCCAGCTCTGGCGAGCCCCACGAGGCCGTAGGGCCTTTCTGCTGCACCAGGTTCCTTAGGAAGGTTAGGGGAGAAGCTTGAGGGAAGCTCAGAACCACTCAGGCTTCTTCAAGAAGCATCTAAAGTTCTGCCCCCCATGACAGATGGCAGAGCTACAGCCGCTCCGAGTCCCGAGACTCAGGGATGTGCCCTCAGTGCCACGCTCCCTCCCCGGCATGCACACCTTGAGATAGTTTGTCAAGACGATTCTTTCAACAACCACGAGACACCCCCCCCCCCTTTACAGGTGAGAGGGCAGGGACAGGAGGCGATAGCACACGGGAAGGGCGTCTGCCTTGCACGCAGCTGACTCAAGTCTGATCCCGACATCCCATATGGTTCCCAGAGCACCGCCAGGAGTAATTCCTGAGTGCAGAGTCAGGGGTAGCCCTTGAGCATCACCAGGTGTGACCCCAAAAAAAGCAAAAAATAAACAAAAGTGAGAGGTTCAGAATTTGGCTCAAGGTTTCACAGTCAGGGCTGGGCCAACAGTACAGCAGTTAGGGCACTTGCCTGGCACGCGGCTGACCCAGGGTCTATCCCTGGCATCCCATGTGGTCTCCCCTGAGCCTTGCCCTGAGTGCACAGTCGGGGGTAACTCCTGAGCACTGGTCCAAAAACCAAACAAGCCTCACAGAGTACATGGGTCACCACCTGAACCAGTCAGCATAACCGCAACGCCTGCTGTAACAAAAGGGCGTAGCTCCTTAAATACCATAAAACTAAATTCTCAGTGGGACGCAAGCTATTGGAGAAAGAAAAATGACTCGATTCAGATGCGTTTACGAGCTTCCTTTCATTGGGCCCAAACGCCTCATCTTCCTTTTCATCCAGGCTACCAGGAAGCTCCGACCCAAACGGGATATTCAAAACCCTCATCATCACCAGGGAGGGCGGGGGAGACCCTCCGCGGCTCTCTCTGCTTTGGGGAGGCCCCCGACTCTCTCCCCCAGTGCTCTCAGGCCCACCTCAGAGGCGTAGGGAGTCATTGTCTTCCGCTCGGTAAGGCTTGAAGCTCCGGCTGGGATCGGGCTTCGAGTCCAGGTCCCCGGCACGAAAGGCCTCTCGGATCCTAGGCTCCCACTCCGGCAGCTCCCTAAAGTCCGGTGACTGCCAGACGCACAGGCAGAAGAAACCAAAGGTCAGCACGAGAAAGGTTCCTGCCACGCACCTGGAGGGCCAGGACCTCGGGGATGCACCTCTGCGGCCCACACCCGGCCCTGGGCAGGAGCTGCGGACACAAAGGGACGTGCTGGGAAGGACGGAGCCACAGGCGCGCGGGAGCGAGCACGCACCGCCGCCTGGGCGCGGGAGGCGAGCACGCAGAGCCGCCTTGCGCGCAGATCTGAGGCAGTCCCAGACCCGCCGCACAGCAGTGGATCCAGCTAACCCACAGCCTGATAACCCGGAAGAAGACCCAACACAGGGTGATCCGTTTGCTCCTGTAAGCCAGATCAAGGCTGCAGAGAGGGGCAGCCGCGAGGGCGCTTGCTTTGCACTTAGCCAACACCAGTTTGATCCCCGGTATCCTAGATGGCCCCGAGCATACTAGGAGTGACCCCAGTGTAGAGCCAGGAGTAAAAGTAAACCCTGAGCACAGCTGGGCAGAGCCCCCCCAAACAAAGTAAGTCAGATCAGGGCTGGAGAGAGCACAGAAGGTGGAGCACTGTCCTTGCACGGAGCTGCAGGGGTCATGACCCAGAGCTGAATCTCCGACACCACAAATGCCAGGGGTCACTCCTGAGCACAGAGCCAGCAGGTGTGGGTACCACCAGGTGCCATCATCCCAATAAAACAAAAGATGGGTTGGAGAGGTACTAGAGTGTGTGCGGCGCTTGCCTTGCATGTGGCTTAGCCCCAACATTCTAAGACCGATGCCTGAGCAGAACTTGCGTAAACCCTAAGCACTGCTGAGACCCCACTCCCATGCCCCGTAAAAAAATAATAACAAGGACAAAAACAACAACAACAAACCCCAAAAAACCAAAGAGCCAGATCAGGGCCCGAAGAGATAGAAAGGAGGTAAGGCTTGCCTTGTACACGGTCCAACCTGGTTTAGGGATGGCCTAGCACAGCACATGGTTCCCCCAAGCGGCTCCATGGGGACCCCTGAGCACTGTCGGGTCTGGCCCAACACCCTCCCGCCAGACGCAAACACAGGGCAGGGCTGAAGGTGACAGCACAGCTGCGCGGTTGCTCCCGGGCCCAGCCCCTGCATCGGACAGGAAGAGCAGCCCCACGGCTCTCAGGACCAAGAGAAGCCCACCCTTGCCCTGTGAACTCCAGCCCCATCTCCCCCTGCTCTTGGTCTTCGGACACGCCGGGCACAGCTGGCCGTGGTGCCCGTGGGCAGCTGTTCCAACTGTGGAGACTCTGCCCCCAGCCTCCTCCTGCTCAGCTCAGCGCCTCTCAGAGCCCTGCTGGTGTGCATTCCCGTTCTCAGACCACACGGCCTCGTCCCCCTGATGTGGCATCCCGAGGACCGGCCCTCTCCCATGACCAACACAGCAGGCGGAGTCGCCGCTACCGGGCACTCGGCAGCAAATGTGTCAGTCACGAGGGAGGAACCGTTTCCAGAAATCATTTTCATTCATCGGCACACCAGCAGCCGGGGCCACTCAGGGCAGCCGAGTGAGAAGTCTGCCTGGCACGCAGCCGAGCCGGGCTCCATCGCTGGCATCCTAGGTGGTCCCCCAAGAATATGCCAGGAGTGATCCCCCCAAAACAAAAACAAAAGCTTAAAAAATAAGAATAGGGGCCAGAGAGATACAACAGGTACTCTACTTTCATGTGGCCAACATGGGCTAATCCCTGGTATCCCATATGGTTCCCTGAGTCCTTCCAGGAGTGACCCCTGAGCACAGCTGGGTATTGGTCCCACCTTCCCCCTGCATTAAAAAAAAAAAAAGAGTCAAGAGAGGCGTCAGCCTTGGGACAAGGGGCAGAGGAGAGAAGGGGCCAGAGCAGGGACTTCTCATGTGATGTGCTGATCACGCTCTAGCCTTGACCCGGTGGCGGCTGCTGTGTGTCCACCGGTATTCACAGTGTGCATGTCCCTCTTCGGCCATTAGACATCAAGAAAATGCTTCTAAAAGGAAACAAAATATTTTGAGGGACTGAGTCAGGGGCGGCTCACCTGGAAATCGGAGCCAAGGTCTTTGGCCAGAAGCATCTCCTTGGAGGGCCCCTGGGAGCCCAAGGGGGTAGCGTTGAGAAGGGCTCCGGCGGCTCCTTGGCAGAGCTGCCCAGGACGGGGTCAGCCTTCCTGGTGAAGGCGTTGAGCTCCCTGTTGGAGCAGGCTCAGTCGCACCAGCAGTGCGTGCAGGAGCTTGGAGTCCCTGGGCCCCTCGCTGTTGTCGGGGGGCTCGTGCAGCCGGAAATCTACACACTCGTTGTCCAGGTGCGGCCGGAGGCCGGCAGAAAGCCATTGGCATCAGCCAGTAGCACGTCGATGGCCTTGCTGACCAGAGCGGCCTGCTCCCGCTGGCCCGGAGAGCCTCGGCCTCCCTGCTGCGGCACAGGCGGGCAGCGTGGGGCCCACCGGCATCGCCCAGGGCGGCGGGCACACACTGGGCAGAGTCCCCGGCCTCGGCGTCGGTCTCCAGCATGGGCGCGTGCTCTGGCAGGAGGCGAGGTCGCAGCGCTGCAGGTTGGACAGCAGCACGCGGTTCTCGTACTGCAGCTTCTTCACCTTGCCGCTGAGCTCGCCGATCTGCAGCTTGCGGCGGCCAGCTCCTCCTGCGAGGGCTCGCTGAGCACGGAGCAGCTGTCCTCCGACAGGGTCACGTCCAGCTCGTGCTCCGGCGGTACTTCCAGCCAGCTCGGTCAGCAGCAGCTTGTTCTGGTCCTCGAGCTCGGCCGACGAGCGCCGCAGCAGCTTCGGCCTCCTCCTCCACGAACTGCAGGTGCCGCCGCAGCTCGGCCAGGCTCTCGCCACACCCCCCGCCGCCGGGGCAGAGAAGGCCAGGCGTGCCTCCAGGCCCCCAGGCCGGCCCGGGCTGGTCCTTCATGTCGTCCATCTCGGCCCGCAGCCCGCGGTTCTCCACCTCCAGCTCCACTATCCGGCGGCTCAGCAGGTTGGCCTCCTCCTCCACCAGCTTCAGGTGCACCTTCAGCTCGGTCTCGCGCGAGTGCGGGCGGGCCGCCAGCTCCTCGGCCGACAGGCCGCCCCTCCAGGTCCCCGTGAGGCGAGCGGTACTTGAGCAGCTCCTCCCTTCATACCGTCGTTCTCCTTGGCCAGCTTGGTGAGCTTCTTACACATGAGGGCCGACTCCTCCTTGGCAAAGTGCAGCTGGCACTTCAGGTCGGCGCTGTCCTCCTGGAGCAGCGTGGGCACAGGGGGGACACACAGGACCGCCAAGGTTAGCGCTCTGAGAACTTGAACACACAGTTATTTCAGGGAGCACTGACTAGGAGGGGAGGTGGAGGGAACCCAGAAGGCATCTGCATGGCCTTGACCTTAAAGGGGTTCAGGGTGTGAAGGGAAGCAGGGAAAAGGGAGACAATCCAGCCAGGATGGAGCATGAGGCGGATGTAGCCCGGGCAATCCAGGAAGGCTTCCTGGAATAGATGACTTTCTGCTGGAGTGGGCATTGCTGCTACTGCTACAATTATTACTACCAGTTTCTTCTTTTTCTATTTTCTCTTTTTTGGGTTATACTCAGCGATGCTCAGGAATTACTCCTGGCGGTGCTCAGGAGACCTTATGGGATGCTGGGGATCGAGCCTGGGGCGGCCTCATGCAAGGCAAATGCCCTACCTGCTGTACTATCACTCTGGCCCCAGTTTCCTCACTGTGAAAGCGGAGCCATAATGCTCCCTCCCTCATGGAACCGGGGATGGGGGTGAAGCGAGAGAGAATCAAGAGAAGCCCCCGGCACCCTGAGCGTCTAGATGCCAGCCGTGCCCCTACGCCTGGCCTGGGCTCCATCTGAACACGGGGGAGAGTGCCAAGAGCAGGGTGAGGTGTCGGGAAGTGAGACGGGTATGAAGACGCAGCGAATGCAGACAGGGCCGGAGACACAGTGCAGGGGTCAGGCATTTGCTCTGCATGTAGCATCTGCCATCTCCGGCGCTGGAGATGGTCACCTGAGCACCGCCGGGGTGACCCCAAGCCCCATCCGGACACACAGCAAAGAAAAGGGAAGAAAACAGAGGCGGGAGAACTGGGGAGAGGGCGGGCACCCGGTGAGGGGCTGCGTGGGCTGCTGGGCAGTACCTGCACGGACGGCTTCTTGTCCACCTTCCCCAGAGAGCGGGTCCCTCGCTTCTTCAAGGAGTGCTAGAGGGAGGGGAAACAAGAGAACAAAATGAACCCAGACCGACAAAGGCAGTGCAGAGGCCGGAGTGATACCACAGCGGGGAGGGTGTTGGCCTTGCAAGCGACCAACCCGGGCTCAGTCTCCGTACCCCATATGATCCCCAGCGCCGTCCAGGAGGAATTCCTGAGTGCAGAGCCAGGAGTAACCGGAGCATTGCTGGGTGTGACCCAAAAAGCAAAAATAAATAAAAAGAAAGGAAAGGGGGCAGTGCCGAAGGCGGTCCGAGGGCGAGTAGAGGCCAGCCCTGCAGAATCAGAGCGACTTCCCAGACACAGAGTGGGGAGGGCCCATGTGGGGAGGGCCAGAAGCCTTCAAGGAAGAGAGACGACGATTCTGACACCTTCCAGGGGGGGTCTGAACACACCACACTCTGGAACCACTGGCTTGGACCCCTGAAACCTGGGTTTCCGGCTCACCAAGGATTTCCTGACGTGGCCATTGGGTGTCAAGAAGCCATAATATTCTGGGGGAGAGAGAGAAAGAGAGAGAGAGAGAGAGAGAGAGAGAGAGAGAGAGAGAGAGAGAGAGAGAGAGAGAGAGACTCATTGGGTGTCAAGAAGCCATAATATGCTGGGAAAGAGAGAGAGAGAGAGAGAGAGAGAGAGAGGGGCGGAGAGAGAGAGAGAGAGAGAGAGAGAGAGAGAGAGAGAGAGAGAGAGAGAGAGACTCTGCCTGCAAATTTTCACCTTCAGCAGAATCCTGTCCTCAGAACCAGAATTCCAGTGGGGCCCTACATTCCTACAAACACCAACTTATGGAATGAATATGGGAAACAAAGCAGTCATACCGGGAGGATTGGCGGGACAGGCACACCCTCATCCCTACAATTTAAATGATGCTTAAGCTCATGCAGATTAGGAACCACATAAAGATGTATGTGGTTTATACACATACACACACATATAGGAACCACATAAATCTTCAGCCTCATTGTGAGTGAAAATCCAGAAGCTATAAGGGAAATAACTATAATTTGATTTTAGTTTGTTTGCTTGTTTGCTTTGTGGGTCACACCCAGCAATGCTCTGGGGTTACTCCTGGTTCTGCACTCAGGAATTATTCCTGGCAGTGCTCGGGACACCATATGGGACGCTGGGGAATCGAATCCGGGTCAGCTGTGTGCAAGGAAAACGCCATAGTGGCTGGACTATCACTCCAGCCCCCTAAGATCCTATTTCTTTTTTTTTTTTTGTTCATTTGCAAGAATAATTTATACAATCTCAATAATCTCTTACCAGGCAATTTCACTCAAGAATCAGGACAATGAATACTACTCTTAATTCAGACATTTAAAAAATAATCAATGAGTTACCGAGTAAAATTAGTCACAAAACAAACATTGGGGCCGGAGCGATAGCCCAGCAGGCAGGACGTTTGCCTTGCACGCAGCTGGCCCATGCCGACCAGGGTTCAATCCCTGGCATCCCATATGGTCCCCCGAGCACCGTCAGGAGTAATTCCTGAGTGCAGAGCCAGGAGTAACCCCTGAGCATTGCCGGGTGTGACCCAAAAGCAAAAAAAAAAAACCCAAACATCAAGTAATTCGTTTCCAAAGTGACCATGCACTATAATAAAGCAATAACTTTAATGATTACATGGGAAAGTTATATAAAATTTTTTAAATGCAAATCCTTATTTTTTCTCACATTGATTTTAAATTTTTGATGTAATTTTCAGTTTTTGGTAGGTGCTATTATTTGGGAGATGCTAACATTTGAAATGAAAAGAATGTCTTCTAGAGAAGCAGCCATTTTGTCTACTTGAGATTATCTCTTTATTCTTATGAACAGAATCATCTTTCTGTTGTGTGATTTCTTCGGTCTGATTATTATTTCATACCACAGACTATATTTTTCATAGAGACACAGTGCATACTGGTTCTACTTATTGATCTTTTCTACCTTTTCTTTTTAACTTTTTCTTTTTTTTTTTTTTTTAATTACAATTACAAAGATATACAATTAAAAAGTTCATATTTGGGTTTTGGTCATACAGTGTTCCAGCACCCATCCCTCCACCAGTCAGCCCATCTCCCACCACCAATGTCCCCGGTTCCCTCCCTTCCCCCAGCCCGCCTCCATGGCAGGTTCTTTATTTCTTTCTCTTTCTCTCTATCTCTTTTCCTTCCAGACTATGGATTACAGAACATACATTAAAGGGTTGTCATGTGTATCTTTTTGCCTCTATTTAATGCTCAGTTCTAGGTTGGTATTAGTACCCTCGACAATTGTTAGCACACTGTTCCATTTTCTGTTTTACCTAGCCTCTGACTCCCACACGTTTGTGATAATTTCCACCTTTGACAAGACCTCCTGATACATGTTTCACTTGACCTTGGATATTGGTATCATAATATGTACATATATATTTATGTTATGCAAATAAATGCAGTCATTCTGTATCTGTCTCTCTCCTTCTGGCTAATTTCACTCAACATAATCTTCTCCATGTCCATCCATTTAGAGGCAAATTTTATGACTTCATTTTTCCTAACAGCTGCATAGTATTCCATTGTGTAGATGTACCAAAAGCTTCTTTATCCAGTCATCGATTCTCGGGCACTCTGGTTGTTTCCAGATTCTGGCTATTGTGAATAATGCTGCTATGAACATAAAAGTAGGGATGGTGTTTCCGCTGCGTATTTTTGGCTTCCCAGAGTAGATTCCCAGGAGTGGTATGGCTGGGTCAAATGGGAGTTCGATTTCTAGTCTTTGGAGGAATGTCCATATTGTTTTCCAGAAAGGCTGTACCAGCCGGCATTCCCACCAACAATGGATGAGTGTCCCCTTTTCCCCACATCCACGCCAGCACTTGTTGTTCTTGCTCTTTTGAATATGTGCCAGTCTCTGTGGTGTGAAGTGGTATCTCATTGTTGTTTTGATTTGCATCTCTCTGATGATTAGTGATGATGAGCATTTTTTCATGTTTTTTTGGCCATTCGAACTTCTTCCTTGCTGAAGTTTCTGTTCATTTCTTCTCCCCATTTTTTGATGGAGTTGTTTGTTTTCTTCTTGTAAAGTTCTACCAGTGCCTGATATATCCTGGATATTAACCCCTTATCAGATGGGTACTGGGTGAATATTCTTTCCCACTCTGTGGACTGCTTTTGTATCTTAGTCACTGTTTCTTTTGAGGTGCAGAAGCCTTTTAGTTTCATGTAGTCCCATATGTTTATCTTTTCTTCTAGTTGCTTTGTTAGTGATGTTTCACCTTTGAAGATGCCTTTAGCTTCAATGTCGTGGAGGGTTTTTCCTATATTTTCTTCAATGTACTTTATGGGTTCAAGTCTGATATTGAGATCTTTAATCCATTTTGATCTGATTTTTTGTGCATGGTGTTAGACACAGGTCCAAATTCATTTTTTTTACATGTCAGTGCCCAGTTTTCCCAACACCACTTGTTGAAGAGGCTTTCCTTACTCCATTCTGGACTCTTTGCACCTTATCAAAGATTAAATGTAAGATCCTATTTCTTAATAATCAGATTGGCTCAAAGCCAAGCACCTGACAATGTATTTTATCAGTGAAACTATGGAGACACAGAAGTGCTCATATATCACTGGCAGGAATACAAAGTGTGGAGGGCCAGGAAGTGGCTTAGCAGTAGAGCACTTGCCTTACGTGTGAGAGGACCTTGTAAGAAAAGCGCTTGCCCTGCATGCGGCCAACCTGGGTTCAATTCTCCGGCATCCCATATGACCCTCAAGCACCACCAGGAGTAATTCCTGAGTGCAGAGCCAGGAAACTCCTGAGCATCGCCCAGTGTGACCCAAAAAGCAAAAGCGAAATCACTGAGGGTCAGAGCTAGCTCAAAACATCTTGGTGTGCGGAATCCAAGAGCATTATGACCACATGGGAGAACCAAAGGGGGGGACAATTCCAAAGCTCAAGACCCCAGGCCCAGAGGCTCAGGAGAACTGATGGGAGAAGTGTTGGGGAGTTGTGTTTTACCTGTTGTGGGGGCTCTGGGGCCCACCCTGCAGTGCTGGTGGGGGGGGGCACGTGGTGCTGGAGCTGAATGCAGGGTCTCACACATGCCAAGCATGCACTCTGCCTTTATTTATTTATTTATTGTTTTTGCTTTTTAGGTCACACCCAATGATGCTCTGCACTCAGGACTTACTCCTGGCAGTGCTTGGCGATACCATAGGGGATGCTGGGGATCAAACCCAGGTTGGCGCGTGCAAGGCAAACGCCCTACCCTCTGTGCTATTGCTCCAGTCCCAACCTCTTAAGCCACATGTCCTGTCCTAACATTCGAATTAAAAAAAATTCCAGATGATTCTAATAGAGCAGCCAGGTCAGACAGAACCCCAGAAGAGTATATCAGGAAGCCCCATCAAATCCTAAAATGACCTTTGAAATGCAAATGAGGCAGGAAGGGCGAGCTGATATTTCAGACGCTGGAAGTCCAGGGCAGGGAGCCAGTATCTGAGAAGGGTTGATGGGGGTTTTCAAAGCCGGAGGAAAGAGAAGGGACTGCAGGTGAAGGCCACAAAAATCATCCCCCACAAAGAGTGCCTCTCACAAAGGGGGGCCGGGAAGGGTGCTCAGAGCGAGAGAGCCTGTGAGAGGCATCTGGAGTGCGGCTCTGGTCAAACCACCAAGCTTACCCACCTAGTACAAGCAGAACGGCTGGCAGTGACCTTAGCCAGGAGCTGCAGTCTAGGAACCTCACACGGCTGGCCCCTTGCTCTCCCTGAAACTCCATTTTATCATCAATGCAAATCGCCAAAAGACCTGGGATGTGGGTCAGCAATAGTGCATCGGTCTTCCATGCATTTGGCCGGAGTTGGATCCCAGCAAAAAATTAAACAAAATAAAAAAATAAAGAAAGAGAAACACAAACTCCCACAAAACACAAAAAGCCAAGGGAGGTAAAAAAACAAAATTAAACCTTAGAAACAGTGAGCTCAGAGCCAGAGCGAAGGCACAGAGGGAGGGCATTTGCCTTACATGGTACCCTCCCAGATTTAATCCCCACCACCCCCAAGTGGTCCCCCAAGAAACACCACGAGTGACTCCTAAGTGCTGAACCAGAAGTAACCCCTGAGGGGGCCGGAGCGATAGTCCAGCGGGTAGGGCATTTGCCTTGCACGCGCCGGCCTATGCCAGCCCGGGTTTGATCCCCGGCATCCCATATGGTCCCCGAGCACCGCCAGGAGAAATTCCTGAGTGCAGAGCCAGGAGAAACCCCCTGAGCATCGCGGGTGTGACCCAAAAAAAAAAAAAAAAAAGAAGAAGTAACCCCTGAGCACTGCTGCGTGTGACCCCCAAAACAAACAAAATGAAAACAGTAAGGGATGGAGAATGTTTCTTTAATCACTGCAGTCTCGCTTCCTGTTCACCCCACAAGGAAGTAGGGTGACCGGAAAAGGGTTCCAAGATCTTCAAGACACCAAGTCCCCAGTTTCCTATACAAAGGGATGAGATGAGGGCGGCGGGGGCGTGGTTCTGGCGGGGGGGCCGGGGGGCTCGCCCCGCTCCCTATTCCCCAGCCCGCGGGTATTCCGGGCGGAGCCAGGAGAAACCCCGCGGCGGGGCCCAAAAAAAAAAAAAAAAAAAGGGATGGATGGTGAAGCCTGAGTCATTATGGACAGGGCCGAGGGACTCACTGCTGCCCGGTACAAAGGAAAAGAAAGGCCGGGAGACGGTACAGGGGAAACTGCGCGCGCCCGCCTGCGCTCACCTGTATGAATCCCTGGCACCTCATCTGGTCCCTCAGCACCCCCAGGGGTCACTCCTGAGCACAGAGCCAGGAGGCCACGTTCCCCCTGCCCCCAAAAAACAAAAGGGAAAGAAAAGCCCGAGAAGAGCATTTACAACTCAAACGTTGCAAATCCACCAAGGATGACTGAACAGATCAGCCAAGTGTGGAATCAGCACCCGGTCACACCAGGGTCCACTGCACACCCAGCCAGGAGTGGAGTCTTGACATCAGTCCTGACACGCAGACTCTGAAACATGCTGAGCGAGACAACAGTCACAAGAGGCCACACAGGGAAGGATTCCATTAGCATGAAATGCCCGGAACAAGCCCAGCCACAGAGACAGAGTATAGATGGGCGGCTGCCTGGAGGAGGCGCGGCCTGACTGCTGGTGCTCTGGGGGTGTCTCTGGGGTGACGACACTGTTCTGGAATGAGGGTAACGGGGTTGCGTAACTCGGAATGGAACGGTATAAAAATCAGTGAACTGTTATTTTAAAAGGCAAATGTTGTGATGTGTGACTTCTATCTCAGTAACCTGCTGCTTTCTTTTATTCTTTATTGATGTTTGGTTTGGTCCCTTATTCAACAGTGCTCAGCGGCTACGACCCCATCTCTGGGCTTTGGGATCATTCCAGGTGATGCACAGGAACAATGAGGCGCCAGGGACTGACCTAGAGGCTTGTAATGCAAACCTCCTGGCCCTCAATACATCTGTTATTTTTATTTTATTTATTTCTAAATCTGTTATTTTTCATCATCATCTGATGACTACAAGAGTATGCTACCCGCACAGCAGAGCCTGGCAAGCTACCCGTGTCGTATTTGATATGCCAAATACCAGTAACAATTATAGACCTCATTCCCATGACCTGATGGAATGGTTTGAGGCTCTTTATGTTCCTGGAGCAAGCAGGGGCCCTTGGGCTCTACTTGCATGAGACAGGTCATAGAGATGCGAGCAAATCGATGATGAACAGGAAGACAGTGATACAGTGACAGTTATTTTTAAAATAACCTAGAGCATGTTACTCTGTGTGTGTGTGTTTGTGTGTATGTTTTGTTGATATCTTGGGGGCCACACCCAGTGGTGCTTGGAAGCCACTCCTGGTTCCGTGCTCAAGAATGACCTCTGGGCCACTGGTGTTGCTCAGCCCACGTGGTGCTGGGAATCAAACTAGGTCCGGCCACATGTAAGGCAAGTCCTTAACCCCTGCACTATCTCTCTGGCTTCCATGTTTCCAGTGAGGGGGGGAGGTCTGAAGAATGTACACCAGCTTGTTAACTAGAAGAAACTCTTGGGGCTAGAGACAGTACCGTGGGGAGGGCACCGGCCTTGCATGTGGTGGCTGCCGGGTTTGATCCCGGCATCCCATATGGTCCCAAGCATCCCCAGGAGTAACTCCATAGTACAGAGACAAGAGTAACCTCTGAGCATTGCCAAGTGTGGCCCAAAACCAAACAAACCAAAACAAAACAAAACTCCTACCCGTTCACCTTTCTGTCTCTGATTTTTTTTCTAGTCTCCTCCAAGATTTTCTTAAATTAAAAAAATATAAACTATATATATATATATTTTTTTTCTTTTTGAGTCACACCAGCAATGCTCAGGTATTACTCTTGGAGCTGCACTCAGGAATTACTCCTGGTAGTGCTCAGGGGACCATCTGGGATGCCAGGTTTTGAACTCGGGTGGGTCGCATGCAAGGCAAACGCCCTACCGATATAGTATATCTCTCCAGCCCCTACAATGTTTTTCTAAATGAATGAATTGGGCTAGAAAGATAGTTCAGCAGGCTAAATGCCTGCTTTGCATCAGGAGACCAGGGTCTGATTCTTGACACTGCAGAGCCCCTCAGCAAGCTGGACATAGCTCTTGGCATCACAGGTACATCCCATGGCCCAAAATCCAAAACCAAAACAAGACGAAACTAAAACAAAAAACCAGGGGCTGGAGCAATAAATAGCACAGCAGGTAGGGCATTTGCTCCACGCAGCCGACCTTGGTTAGATCCCCGGCATCCCATATGGTTGCCAAGCACCACCAGGAGTAATTCCTGAGTGTGGAGCCAGGAGTAACCCCTGAGCACTGCCAGGTGTGACCCAAAAAGGAAACACACAGCACACACACACACACACACACACACACACACACAACTCACAACTGGGGCTACTGCTTTACCACCCGTGAGAGTGTTTTGTACATTACTTATGTGTTTGATTTTTTTGGTTTGGGGACTACACCTAGAAATACACAGGAGCAACCCATGGCTGTACACTCAGCAGTTACTCCTGGCAGAGCTAACAGGTCTGTGCAGTGCTAGGAATTTACTCAGGCATCCTGCATTCAAGGCATGTACTCAACCCACTGAGGGATCTCTCCAGCCCCAGAAGTTTGGAGAGAGAGAGAGAGAGAGAGAGAGAGAGAGAGAGAGAGAGAGAGAGCAGACTATTGGTAGGAGCCCCTTCCAGTCTTTAGTTCTGTACTTAAAATACTGAAATGGGCTGGAGAGATAATACAGAGGCTAAGGCAACTGCCTCGCAGGTGGCTGACTCACTTCCATTCCAGCACCGTGTAAGTCCCTGGGCACTGCCAGGAGCCAGGCGTGATCCCAGGGTGCAGAGCCAGGAGTAAACCACGCCACCGGGTGCGGCCCAGAAACCAACGAAAACCCAGAAATAGATGGTGCTCTTTTAGACTTGCTCCCCCGTTGACCTGACTACTTTGATTTTTATAATAAGCACCTTACAGAAGAAGCCCTAAGATACCCAGTATTTAAAGAACCATGCTCATGATATGTAATTTGGCATGTTACAGAAACAGGATACGCAGTATAATCCTTTCTGTGTCTTTCAAACAACACACAGAGAAATACACACTGTGTGAGCAACCGAGAAAGGCCTGGAAAGGACTAGCCAGGCTGCTAACCACGGAGCAGGCTGGGGTCAAGGGATGACCGAAGTGGTTAGGGGAGTTTTTCTCTTACTAATATATGACCTTTATTTTTGTTTTTTTTAAGGAAATACATTCTTACATGGTTCAAACTTCAAACAGCACAGAAAGGCATACAGCGACCTGCCTCAGGCAACTAGCGTGGCCATCTGGCACAGCCAGGAGGAATGCTTGGCATGTGGCTATGTGCCCTGCAGAGGACATTCCTGCTTCACTGCACTTACATTACGCTTTCAGTTAAAAACAAAACAAGGGGCCAGAGCAATAGCACAGCAGGTAGGGTGTTTGCCTTGCATGCGGCTGACCTGGGTTCGATCCATGGCATCCCATATGGTCCCCTGAGCACTGCCAAGAGTAATTCCTGAGTGAAGAGCCAGGAGTAACCCCTGAGCATCACTTGGGTGTGACCCAAAAAAGAAAAGAAAAAAAACCCTGGTAAGGGCTGCAATATACAGCAGGTAAGGAGTTTGCCTTGCTCATAGCCAGCACGGGTTTGATCCCCAGCATCCCATATGGTCCCCTAAACCTGCCAGGAGTAATTTCTGAGTGCAGAGCCAGGACTAACCACTGAGTATCACTGGGTGTGGCCTACAAAAAAAAAAGAAATGCCCCCAAAAAAAGGGCCGGAGCGATAGCACAGCAGGTAGAGCATTTGCCTTGCGCGCAGCTGACCCAGGTTCAATCCCGGCATCCCATATGGTTCCCCAAGCACCACCAAGAGTAATTCCTGAGTGCAGAATCAGGAGTAACCCCTGAGTATCACGGGTGTGACCCCCAAAAAAGACAACCAAAAAAAGTGGTGATGGGGAGGGGGCTGAAAGGGCTAGGCGGCGTTCCATCCCTGGTACTACTGGTCTCCCAGCACTGCTGGAAACACCCCCAAAACAGAGTTGGGGCAGTGCCTGAGCAGTAGAAAGTGTGGCCCAAGAAAACCCCAAAACAAACATAATTTTTTTAAAAAGCATATATATGAATATATATCAATATGCATACCCATATAAACAGAGAGACATGTTAGAGGGACAAGCACTTTGCTTGCCTGTTGTTTTGGGCCACACCTGCCAGTACCTAAGACTTCCTCTGGCTCTGTGCTCAGGCGTCACTCCTGGTAGGCCTCAGGGGACCATATGTGGTGCTGGGGATCGAACCCAAATTGGCCATATGCAAGGCAACCCCTGCCCCAGTCGCCTGAGGCCCCCTGAATATTGGATTATAGGTGAATTTTAATTCTTCTTCTAGCTACGTTCATCTTCTCCTCTTCCTCCACTATGCAGATATTACCTGTTGGCTCAAAGGGGGACGTCACAGTTCAGCTTAATAACGAATTTCCCCCCCAGAGAAGCAGCTGCAGAAAGGCGAGCGAGGTGGACTGAGCTGCCCAGAAGGGCAGAGGCCACAGCCAGAGGTGCTGAGCTGAGTTTTGCCAGAGCAGTGGGTGCGACACAGGCAGCTTTAGACCAGCCATCCTGGAAAGCTCAAGCTCTGCTCAGCCCCTGAGGCTCAGCAGAAGGGCATAAAGCCCTCATCCAGCAGAGCAACCGCTGCCAGGCACCCCTCAGAGCCCCTTTGTGGATTCCCCCAGGCCCACAGGTGCTGAATGGAGACAGTACAGCGGGTAAGATGCTCTCTGGCCTTGCTCGTGGCTGAGCTGGGTTCACTCCTGGGTACCCCATATAGTTCCTTGAGCCCCACCAAGGACAGGTCCTTGAGTATAGAGCTAGGAATAAGCCCTGAGCATACCAGGTGTGACCCAAAACAAACAAACCACAAAAAGGGTGACTCCTCTGATCCGGCACACAGCAGCCACGAGCCACCAGCAGCTATTTCTCCACCTTCAGCCACTCACAGCCGCCTCAGAGCAGCCACGGAGGCATCCAAAAATCTAATGGCCTTCCTGGCCTTTCTCCAGGTCAAGAAGATCGGCTGCTGGGGCCGGAGCGATAGCCCAGTGGTAGGGCGTTTGCCTTGCACACGGCGGCCTGTGCCGGCCTGGGTTCGATCCCGGCATCCCATATGGTCCCCGAGCACCGCCAGGAGTAATTCCTGAGTGTAGAGCCAGGAGAAACCCCTGAGCATCACCGGGTGTGACCCAAAAAGCAAAAAAAAAAAAAAAAAAAAGAAGAAGAAGAAGATCGGCTGCTGGGGCGGGGTGATAGCCCAGCGGCCAGCGGTAAGGCGTTGCCTTGCATGCGGCCAGCCCATGCCGGCCCAGGTTCGATCCCTGGCATCCCATATGGTCCCCGAGCACCGCCAAGAGTAATTCCCTGAGTGCAGAGCCAGGAGAAACCCCTGAGCATTGCTGGTGTGACCCAAAAAAAAAAAAAGCAAAAAAAAAAAAAAAAGAAGATTGGGTGCTCACACCCCAGCGCCCGCCTTTGCAGGGGCTCCCCCACTTCTTCTGGTCCTCCGCCCACCCGGGCTTCCCCACTGCCAGGAAACAAAGACCAACCTTCAAGGAATAAAAGGAACCTTTTGCCAAAACAGCTGGGCAGATTTCTGCCCAACTTGGAGGGCGTGTTTGGAAAGGTGTCACTGAAAACACAGACTGTGCTGTGTGTGCAAAATTCCCGGGGGGTGTGAATGGAGGGTGGGGTGCCCGTCAGAGACTCAGGTGTTCTCTCTCCAAGAAGGGCCAAAGAAGCCAAACAGGGAGGCCATGTGGCAGGGGGCTGGGGAGGGAACAGAGACTGGTTTAGACTCACGTACCAAAACAAAAGTCACTGTAACAGATGCTGCCAACCAGGCGCAACGGATTGGCAATGGAACTGCTCCTTCTATGGGCAACGGGCAGCTCCGACAGAGAGAGAGAGAGAGAGAGAGAGAGAGAGAGAGAGAGAGAGAGAGAGAGGGAGGAGTCTTTGCAAGAGGTCGCGGAGCTGTATTTACTAAAAGGGAGATGCTACAAGGCACACACTCTATCGCTCATCTAGCCCCATCTGTGTATACACAGGGCTAGCTCTTGTTCCCAGGGTCTTAATGGTATGTGTGTATTTAAACTCTCTCTCTCTGTCTCTCTCCCTCTCTCTCTCTCACACACACACACACATAACAGTTCATGCATTGCCAGAATTTTAAAGTGTTATCATAATGGTTGTGATAACACTTTAAAAACTACTAGTAATCAGTGTTGACCCAGTACTTACTTGTTGGAGAACTGTTCACCTGCTTTTCTCAATTACTTCCCATACACACCTCTAAGAAGGGATTAAGAGTCTTATTTACAAATGCAGAAACTGAATCCTGGAGTCCTTACACAGTTGGCTCAAGGGTACAGTGTTGATTTTTGTTTTTTACAGGTAACTGGCAAATCCAGGGCCAAGATAGTACAGCCGTGAAGGTACTGCCTTACACACACAGTCAACCCTGGCATCCCATATGGCTGCCTGAGTCTCTCCAGGAGTGACCCCGAGCACAGAACAGGGAGTAAGTCCTGAGCATCGCTGGTTCTTCTTGTTTGTTTGTTTGTTTGTTTGTTTACACACACAGCCCCTATGACTCCCAGTGTGACTGCCCTGTGCCACCCGGGGCCTCAGCTAGAGCTGTATAGGGACGGTCATGGTCACTTCTGCAGGGCTGGGATTAACAGGCACCCACATGACCTGACCTCATCAGAGTAGGGCCGGGATCTGAACCCTCGCAAGCTGACCCCATCAGAGAGGCCTCAGTTCTGTCAGCACCTGTTAAGGTGCTCCTGCTGGTCAGCGTGGCGACCGGGGGTGGGGTGGGGGGGCTCAGAGGGTGCAGCAATGCTTTTTGCATGCAGGAATCTGAGGTTTCAACCCTGGGACCGCAGGGTCCCCTGAGCACTGAGAAGGAGCAGCCATAAGTCGGAGAAACCAAGACTCAACGTGGCTCGGGAGCCAGGGACCTGGGCTAGACCCCACCCCAGCTCCCGAGCCCGTCTGCACATAGCCACAGTTCACATCCCGAAAATGCAAACACAAAGGCCCACAAAACTCCAGACGTGTATGTTCGAAGCAACATGATTCACGAGAATGAAACAGTGGAATAACACTAGTGCCCACCAGCTGCTGAGAGGACAGAGTGCGGCCTGTTCTCACAATGACCACTATTCAGCCATAAAAGGAGGGACCAACTTGGGCCGCAGCATGGGGCGAAGGATGTGACTCGGCGGTAGAGTACATTCCTTGCACGCATGAGACCTGGCTTCCAGCCGCAATCGATGTAATTTTTAAAAAACATGGTTAATCCATGAAAGCATTATGCTAAGTCTAAGAAGTCAGTCACAGAAGTTCACCTATTACATGATTCCATTTGTATGGAATTTCCAGAACAGGCAAATCCACAGAGACTAAAAAGTAGATTAGTGGTTGCCAACGGCACAGGAAAATGAAGAGGGGCGTGGCGACCAACAAGGTTCAGGGTTTCTTAGTGGGGAGGCGGGGAGGTGATCACACTGATGTTAGCACACTAGAAATACTGAAAATCACTGACTTAACTGCAAACTTTAAAACGGTGAATTGGGGGCCAGCAAGAGAGGCGTTTGCCTTTTTGCCTTGCTCACAGTCTACTAGGGTTTGATCCCTGGTGCCCCATTCAGTCCCCTGAGCACCACTGGGAGTGATCTCTGAGCACAGGGCTAGGAGTAAGCCATGAACACCACTAGATGTGACCCCCCCAACACAAAAAGAATTTGGTGAATTTTTAAATGATATATTAACGGACAGGAGACAGGCTTGTCTACACCCAGGACTCTGCCCCGTGGGGCCTGGTTGGTTGATGGTCTGACATAGGAAAAGACTGGGCCCCACTGGGATGAACCCAGAGCCATGGCAGAGCCTGGCAAGCTACCCGTGGTGTATTTGATATTCCAAAAACAGTAACAATAATGGACCTCATTCCACATGAATGAAGGCGTTACTGGCGCCCGCTCAAGCAAATCAATGATCAATGGGAAGACAAGTGACAAGTGACATATTAACGAAATATCTTTTCTGTCTTTTTGGGCCACACCCAGAAGTGCTGCTCAGGGGCTACCCCCAGTTTGTTGGTCTGAGCGACTCCACTCCAGATAGAAACGACCCCCCACCCATCCTGTATGTGGATTATTTTACACCTGAAAAATCTCCAAGGGGTCCGAGAAGTAGGACAGAGGCCAGGGCACTTGGCTGGCACACGGCTGACCTGGGTTCAATCCCTGGCACCAAATACAGTCTCCTGAATCCTACCAGGAGTGATTCCTGAGTGCTGAGCACAGCTGGGAGTGGCTCCAAAATAAAACAAAGCAAAAAAGTGCCAAGAAAGGGCAAAATAAACAGCTCGAGGGGCGAGTTCATGCCGCATGCAAGAGGCCTGGGTTCAATCCGCAGCACCACCACTGAGCACCAACGTGAGTTACCCTGAGCATGGCCCTGCATGGAATGGTCCAAACCTTCCTCCCAAATCAATCACTTGATCACTTGACATCCCGTTGTTCGTCGATTTGCTTGAGCGGGTGCCAGTGATGTTTCCATTTGTCCCTGTCACATTCCAGTGTAGCCCAATGGCATCTGCTTGCTCCCAAATCAATAATAAAAAAAAAATTAAACCTGCCAGCCAGAGAGCGAGCTCGGTGGGCTGGAGTACATGCTCTACACATAGCAGACCAGGGCTGGGTTCAATCCAAAGAGCTGGAATATGGGGGCAGCACCACTGTGCGGGCAGGAAGGTGGCTGAGAGTCACTGTCGCCAGGTTGAGGACGCACAGAAGATGCTTCTTGCGGTGCCTGGTACTGGCCACGCAGCACACACAGCAGCACTGTACTAAATCACTCCAACACTGATACTGGCTTTGTGCTTGGGATACAGAAGGGGACACTAGCTGGCGGGAGGCTGCTGAAGCCCAGCTGGACCACAGGGCCACCCCGGGGCCCGCTCAGCTTGCACCTTCTCTCTGCGCCCACCCCTCCGAGCTGGCAAAGTGCTGTCTCCATGGCAACCTTGTCATCCCAGACTAGGCATCACCACAGCAACCTGCTGGATAGCAAAGGCAAATCTCCACGACGGGACTGGAACAGCTAGGGGAACACTGCTGAGACCCTCGTCTCCACGGAAACTCATGACACGAAGGCGGGGCAGTCAGCAAATGCAGATAGACCAGCCCCTCCTCCCGGCCCAGCCCTGCCTCCCGGCCCAGTTCCAAGACATCAGGGACAGGTCAGGGGCAGCAGACCAGCCTTGCTAACGTCCATTAAACGGGGTCAGGGTCCTGCTTTCACTGCACTTCTTGGGTGCCAGGTACCACAAAGGGCTCCTGACATGCTTGACTTCATTTAAGCTTTATCACCGACCCAGGGGCCAGGGATGTGGCTCAGTGGCCGAGCACAAGCTCTGCATGAGTGAAGATAAATAAACCCGAACTACAGCATTAACAGAGTAACAGCAAAAGTCATTCCCCATCTTCCTCTATCGTTCCTTTCTTATTTTTAAACAAGTCTTATACCTTACCCACTGTGCTATCGCTCCAGCCCCCATATTCTTTACATTTATTTTGGGTCACACTCAGGGAACTATATAAGGTGCTGGGGATCGAATCCTACCTACGTGCTTGCTAGGTTGGCTGTGTGCAAACAAGCACATTACTCATCATACCATCACTCCAGCCCCCTCCTACTGTTTCTAACTCCTATTTCATGGGGGTCAGCAATAATGATACGGAGATTCAGGGGTTGAGGCTCGGGGATCCATCCAGCTCTCCACTGCTGAAAGGCTGGGCACAAAGCGGAGATGGGGAATCCCCAACAACTGGAGGAGAGTCAGCTAGAGAATGGGTCTGGGCTGGAGCACAGCAGCAGGCAGGGTGTTGCCTTGCATACAGCTCCCGAATTCAATCCCGGCATCCCATATGGTCCCCAAACACTGCCAGAAGTAACTCCTGAGCACTGCAGGGTGTGATGCAAAAGACAAAAAATACTGGGGCGGAGCGATAGTCCAGCCGGTAGGACGTTTGCCTTGCATGCGGCCGGCCTGTGCCAGCCTGGGTTTGATCCCGGCATCCCATATGGCCCCCGAGCACCGCCAGGAGTAATTCCTGAGTGCAGAGCCAGGAGAAACCCCTGAGCATCGCCGGGTGTGACCCAAAAAAGCAAAAAAAAAAAAAAAAAAAAAAAAAAAAATGAGAGAGAGAAAGAAGGAAGGAAAGAGAAGAAAAGAAAGGAAGAAAGGAAGGAAGGAAGGAAGGAAGGAAGGAGAAGGAAGGAAGGAAGGAAGGAAGGAAGGAAGGAAGGAAGGAAGGAAGGAAGGAAGGAAGGAAGGGAAGGAAGGAAGGAAGGAAGGAAGGAAGGAAGGAAGGAAGGGAAGAAGGAAAGGAAGGAAGGAAGGAAGGAAGGAAGGAAGGAAGGAAAGGGGAGGAAGAAAGAGAAAGAAAGAAGAAAAAATTATGCTGGAGGAAAGCAATCAGTCAACAGCTCAGCCATATCTGTACACGGGAGGTTCAGAGAGTAATGGGAGGGCTGGCGCCCCCCAGCCACACTTCCGTAGCTGACCCAACCCCGCACCTGGCCCTCACCTCTCGCCGCCTCCAGCTCCGTCTGCAGCACCTGCTTAGCCAGTTCCGTCTCGATGAGCCGCTGTCGAAGCTCCTCGTTCTCTCTTCCTCCAGCCGCATGCGTTTCTTCTCCACCACCTCGAGCTCCTTGTGCAGTCGCACCTGAGATGTCCTTTGAGACCTGAGCGGGGGGAGGTGATGATCAGGGCGAGGGCAGGCTGGGACCCCCCACTCCACCACAGGGCCACTGTCCAGGCAGCAGGGGAGTCTCGTCACGCCCCTTTTGCAGATGAAGAAACCAAAGAGAGCTAGAACCCAAACCAGGCACCCTGAAGC